>PVKU01004918.1:0-134997 GCA_004027475.1 Anoura caudifer
AAAACCGCTAATTCTTGCTGTTATCAATCTTGCCAAGCTGATTTTTCTGGTCTTGAAGACTGTAGTGGCCGAGGGGTGACCGTATTGTTTTTTATTTTTTTTATTTTTCCCTTGTTCAGCATTCAGTTTTCTCTGGCCTACTGTCCTCAGAGGTGTCCCTAGATTCTCTGCCCAGGGACCCAGGCGCGAACTGTGGTCGAGCGCCCACAAGTCCCGATGTTCCCCGAGTCTTCCTTGCACAGGTTCCAACTGTCCCACGAACACGGTTCAACCCCTATGGTGCCCAGCGACTACGCGCCCTGTCGCACCGGGACTCCCTGGGCGCGCTGATGCACCGATCCCCTGGCAGCTGTTTACAATGTCGCGCGGGCCCAGACCAAGGTGCTCGCTCCAGCTCCCGCGTTCGATCCTCCCGGGGCTATGAGGTCTTAACTCCTGTCTGTGGGAATTCAAGCGACCAGGTTTATGCTGGCCTGGCGGGCCCCTGCTTGGCTGACCAGGGAGCGAATGCTCCAGCTCCCTTCCCTGAGACTTACGGCCAGCCCTGGCCTGGTTTCTCAGCCCCGACCCCGGTCTCGGAGCTGCCGGGTCCCTGCTTGGCTGCCCAGGGAGCGGATGTTCCTGCTCCCTCCCCTGCGTCTTTCGGCCAGCCCTGGCATGGTTTCTCGGCCCCTGCCCTGGTCTCCGCACGGCCGGAGTACTCTCCTTACCGTCCGGTTTTTCAACATCCACTGTAGTTTTCGATAATCTGTTTTCAAATATGCTGTGTTTCTGGTGTCTGTTTGCTGTGCTGCATTGAAAAATGTCCCGGTTTAAGACCTATGTGTGGGAGGCAGAGAGGTACGTCCTCTTACCATGCCGCCATCTTGGTTTCCGGGATGTTTCTTAAGGTCTCATGGAAATAATGTTCTTCATACAAACTGTTAATGTGGGGAAATCTGTTGTTCCTGAGCTTAACCCCGCCCCCCCAAAAAAACATGCCTAGAAGGTAACAATTGTATAAACATGCCCCATTAACCCACCAAACTTAAATGGTACTGAAACCTAGACTATTGTTCAGCGTGGGCACTGTTGCCCTCCTCCTGCACAAGTTCCTGAGGGACTGGGAGTTCCTGGGTGAGCTCTGGACCTCAATCTTCCTGGTGACTCATAGTGATGCTGCTGACTGGATCCCTTTGTCCCACCAAGTGTGCAGCTAAGTTAACATTTAACCTACATGAGGCCTGCAGGATGCAGGCCCTCCAGGCACACTGGCAAAGGTGGAAGCATCCACAGTACCAGCTTTCCCAGGTGGAAACATCCCCCACATCTCCACCTTTATGTCCACCCACTCTGTCTTCTCCATGGCCCAACAGTTCCTGGACCAGCTGTTTACTAGGTGAGCATGCACCACCCCATGGCCCTATGCCTCCCTACCACTGCCCACTGCTAGCTGTGTATCTTCAAAATGTCACCACATTTTTCTGAGCTTCAGTTTGCTCCTCTGAAAAGTGGGTGGTAGAGGATAAACCTAATAGGATTCTTGCAGAGACTACTGTGGGAACAAGCCATAGCAGGTCTTACCTGTTCCCTGGCTGCAGAAAGGGCTGCTGGATGTGCTGTGGTTGTTTATGGCAATTATTTCTATCTTTCCCCCAAGGAAGTCACCTGCTTCACCCATAAGTGACCTGCGGCATTTGTTCCACCACCACCCCCCCCGGCCTATGACTTTCTGAATTTGGAAAAGCACATGAGAAACAGTCTGTCAAAGAGTTTGAAAATCCATTTAGCTGATCCTTGTCCTTGTCTTTGGTGTTACCACATTAGAAATCTCTAGGGATAGCAGGGGGTGCTAGGCCCATGTAGATATATGGGATGGTTCTGGTTGGAGTTCATTTATTCAACAATGTATATCAAGCACCTACTACCAGCAGGCACTTTTGGAGATATTCAGCATTAACTCAGTGAATGAAGCAGACACAATCCCCGGGCCTCAGTTATACTCAGTAAATCAGACAGTCACACTAGACATCATTCACAGGTCCTGTCTACCATCCATCGGATCTAATGCCATCAATGTCTTCTCTGCATCTGGAAGCATAACTCCAGGGTGACACACCAAGGACCAAGTAAAGGAGTGAGTGGCCTCTGGGTCCAGAATTAGGGTCTCCTGTGTCAACAGAGTAGCGGCTATGGGTTGGGAAGGCCTGGCAGAACTGTGATCTCACATATCTGCTGATTCCCAAGGGTGGCCTGAGCTCTGGGGGCTTCTATTCCAGGAGGACAGGACTCAAAGAGGACTGTGGATGGGGTTTGTAGAATCAAAGGGAAGGCTGGGATGAGCTGTTCCCCAGAGTCTCAAACCCACCACAGACCCATCTGGCTCTGCCTGCCCCTCTACACAATCCCCTGGATGGGCAGGGGCAGTCACAGAAGCCTGGTCCCTAACAAAGGAGCTGTGGGAGGACATTGTGGAAGGAAAGATCAGGACTCTAACTCTGCTGCCCACCTGCCTTCACCCAGAGCCATTGCTTCTATGCTGTGAGCCTGGTCAGACAAAGTGAAGGGTTTCGGCCAGGCTTTACGTTTCCCTTGGTTGGAGCTGAAGCAGGCCTAGGTGCGGGTCAACTTCCCTGACTCATGCCATGTGGGCCATGCCCACATTGTTTGGATCAAGCTGGAGCATCTAGAGCCCACTGAGGCAACACTGGAATGTGAGGGGCTGTAGTCTGGCAAGAGGATTGGGGTGGGGTGGGGTTCATGGGCCAGAGTTTCCTTAAAGGCAGTGGCACCTTTCCTGTCTCTGGAAAGACACAGAAAGATCAGGTATGTGTGTGAATCTGTGAATTTCTCCTATTGCATATCTACTTCCAGAGCTCCAGAGCCAGAGGAAAGGCCTGCTCCAGGCTAGAACCTGGTCCAGCCAGAGGTCCTGCCCAGGTCTGGTCTGGCCCCAAGCAGTACCTGAAGTCAGGATGGAAGTATCTTTTTGAGCCTTATACATTTCTGTCTTAGAAGTTCTAAGCAATTATCATAAATAAATAAATAAATAAATAAGAGGAGTACTCTCCACTAATTTTATAATAGCAAAAAATAATAATTTTTTACTATACCAGGCTATTTATATGAACTATATTTTATTAAATGAAGTAACTCTGGAACAAATAAAGTTGTTGATTAAAAATATGTGTAGATAACACCTACTCACATACATATATATACATAATTGTACATATATATATGCTAGATATGGAAGGATGCTTACTACATATTTTTAAGTATTTTTATTGATTATGCTATTACAATTGTCCCAATTTTTTTCTCTCCTTTATCCCCCTCTGCCCTGAACATCCCCACCCTCCAGCATTCCCCCATTAGTTCATGTCCATGGGTTGCACATATAAGTTCAGTTGTTGACAGTTTGAGTTTGTTGTCTTTTTATAAACCAAGAGACATCATAATTAAGTTACCCAAGATTAAAGATTAGGAGAGAATCTGAAAAGCAGCAAGAGAAAAGGACAGAGTTACCGACAAAGGAGTTTCCATAAAACTGTAGCTGATTTCTCCAAAGAAAACTTACAGGTAAGAAGAGGCAGAAAAGAAGTATTTGAAGTCATGAAAGGCAAGGACCTACAGCCAAGATTACCCTATCCAGCAAAGCTTTCATTTAGAATAGAAGGGTAGATAAAATACTTTCCAGATAAGGTCAAGTTAAAGGAGTTCATCATCACCAAGCCCTTATTATATGAAATGTTAAAGGGACTTATCTAAGAAATAGAAGATCAAAAACTATGAACAGTACTATACATTTTAAAAATAGCTTCTAAAACAATCCTGGCTGGGTTGTCCAGTTGGTTGGAGCATCATCCCATACACAAAAATGTTGTAGGTTCAATCCCTGGTCAGGGCACATGCCTAGATTTCAGGTTCCATCCCCAGTTGGGCATGGATGAGAGGCAATCAATCAATGTTTCTCTTTCACATCAGTGTCTGTCTGCCTGTCTCCCTCTCTCTCTCTCTCTCCCCACCCCCTCTCTAAAATCAATAAACATATCCTCAGGTGAAGATTTAAAAAGTGTCAAAAAGACCAAGTATTATTCTTTAACATGTCAGATAGAAAACATTAGAAGTGCCTGCTGTATGTTGGGCCCAGGGTTACACATCTTCTGCATCCTGATATCACTTATCCCTTGTAGGAAACTTGGAAAGCAAATAAAATTCCATTTTTACAAATTAAAAAATAACACTCAAATGTACACAGCAAGTGATTATTCTTTGCTGAGACTAGATCCCAGCTGCATCTTACCCAGGAGTGCTAGCTCACAACCCCATCTAATAGCACAGGTGCTGAGTGGCTGAACTTATCCTAAACAGTGATAAGCAAAACATTTGCATGGCCTTTTGTACGGAAAGGAGAAAGAACTTATTATGCTGCTCTTGAATTAAACCATGATACGCTTTTTGCCCACAGAGTGCAGGGTTGCTCTGGCCACCACTTCTGACCATGTTTGTAATGCAGGGGAGAGGGCCAAAGGGGAAGGTCAAAATGTCAAAGGGTGTGCAGAGTGTGGAACAGAGACTATTCCACTGGCCTCCTATGTGCCAGACGATGTGCCAAGTGCTATTCATGCAATATACATGCATGCTTAAAAGACTACTAGGAGCTACCTAATACATTACCACTAGTGCCTGCTACAAAAGAGAACATTTAGGTGCAGAGAGGCTGAGTCATTGGCTCACTGGGAGAGAGCTGCAGTGTGGCTGGTCTAGAGACACTTGGACATGGGCATGCATTCTGCTTCCAGATACTGTATATGTCACCAATGAACCATGTGCCCTCACAGGGGTCTCAGTATCCTTGGGTGGCCATCTTGCAGTGTCACAAACTCATACTGGGTGGCTTCCAACAATAGAAATTTATTCTCTAAACAATTCTGGAGGCCAGAAGTCCAAAATCAGGGTGTCATCAGGACCATGTTCCCTCTGAAACCTGTCTCTGAGCCCCTCTCAGCACCTGAAAGGTAACCTGTGAAGGCTTCACCCCTGAGACCCAGGCAGAGCGAGGGCCACAGAGGAGTGGATGACACATACATGTTGAATGAGTACAGCAGTGAAGGGCTCTTTTCTGATTTCATAATTTTTTTGTAATAAAACTGATTCATTAATATATAAATACATATGATTTGTTAAACCTCTTTAGGACACTCCAAATAAATTCATGAATACAAAACTAAGACCCTGAGAGAAGACACACAGATAGTCATGGAGAAAATAACTCAGAATTCACATTTTTCAACATTTACATTGGTACTTATCTAAAAAGCCCCAAATCACCAACTTCCTTATTGTAAAATAATGGTGACCCTGATATCTCTAAAGCCCCTCAAATCAATCAATCAATCTATCTATCTATCTATCTATCTATCTATCATCATCATCTATGTATCAGCTAATCATCTCTCTCAACCAGGAGTTACATTGTAGTTTTTAGTATGGATCATGCACACATGTTGGGAAGCAGTATTCTTTGTTGATCCAGGGAGCACCTTTTAAATACTTTAGAAACCTACCCATGGTATACACTCATACACACACAAAGACACACAGACACACAGACCCTCCATATTGTCAGGCAGGAAGCAAGAGTTATTTGCCAAGATACATCATCTTGTAACCATGTGAACACCACCAAATGCCATATTCAGGTTTCCAGGGTGTAATTTTTTTGCTGCAATCATATTACTCCCTTCCCTAGAGTAGGTTCCCAACCCTGTGCTGACCTATACAGGGATTAGGGATGGGAGGTAATGAATGGGAATGCAGACAGGGAGAGGATCCTTCAGTAGATGCCTTTCATCTTCGAGGAAGCAGAAACAAATGGTCTTCTCATCTCCTGGCTTTTTCATTCCTTGCAGCCTCACAGGAAATGCTAGTCGCAACGCTTTTATTTCTCAAGAGTTACCACAAACATGTGTCTGGCCAGTTGAACAGAACCTGAAATGTGCTGGAATAAAGTGACTGAAAAATCATTTTCTAGCCTGGGGATAATGTTGTTGCCCAACTTCCACAGAAAGCCACACTGCACATCCTGCCCCTGCTTCCCCAGCACATTCCTCACTTGCAAAAAAGGCCAGTCTGACAGGTGCCTCTCACCTGTAGTATTGGTTCCTCCTCAGTTAAGCCTCAGTTTGGGGCTTATGCTAAAGCTGCCTGGAGGAGCCAGCAGGATTCTTCTCACCAGCCTAGAATGTACTTAAACTTTGGTAGGAAATTTAGACTTAATCTCAGGGTGCTTCCTCTTGGGTTTCAGTTCAGGTCAGATGGCTATTTTTAAGTACCTACCAGCTGTCCAGCACTGTCCTCAACCGTTTGCATTTATGCAAGTCTGAGCCACATAGTCCACCCACACTTATCCAGGCCTCATTTTCTTGAAGTTTAAAAACAATTTTTTGTTGCAAACTAAAGTTGGTTTACTGGATTTAAGAGAAGGGCTCCTACCCTGACTGGTGTGGCTCAGTGGATTGAGTGCCAGCCTGTGAACAGAAAAGTGGCAGGCTCTATTCCCCGTCAGGGTGCATGCTTGGGTTGTGGGCTGAGTCCCTGGTTGAGGATGTGTAAGAGGCAACCACGCACCAATGTTTCTCTCCCTCTCTTTGTCCCTCTCTCTAAAAATAAATAAATAAAATCTTTTAAAATATTTTAAAAATAAAATTTAAAAAAAGAGAGAGAGAGAAGGGCTCTCCACTTTACACACCACTTTGGCTGTACCTGAGTTAAGTATTTAGCCAGGGCCTGACCCTGAAGACATCAGATTGCAGACAGAGGTAAGCAGCCTCAGAGGAATGTCACCACAAGTGACTCAGGAGGCTGGCAGAGTGGGCCCACCTCCACAGAACACCTGAGTATGATAGTTAATTTTGTGTCAACTTGGTTATATTGACACTGTACCCAGTTTTTTTGTATACCAGCGTGGATGTCACTATGAAGATATTTGTTAGATAAGATTAATATTTAAAGTAGTTGACTTTGAATAAAACAAATTGCCTTCCATATGTGGGTAGGCCTCATCAATCAGATGAAGGCCTTAAGAGTAAAGCCTGAGGTGTCCCAGGAAACAAGGAATTCTGCCTCCACACTGTCTTCAGACTTGAGACTGCAGCATCAACTCTTTCCTGGGTCTATTTTATTATACACATCCTATTGGTTATTTCTCTGGAGAACTCCTGACACAGAAGGTGATGCCCCAGACCCAGCCTTCCCCCACTGCTCATGTGTGGGGTGTCAGTGTGTTTCATGTCTGAGGACAAGAGAAATGCAGCATAAAAGGGAAAACTGTGCCATGAGGGCCCTGCAGCTCTCCTGGGGGCATCCCTCTGAAGTGATTTTTCCTGCTGGCAGAGAGAGACAAGCGCAATAGCCATATGGAAGGTCTCCATGAATGAGGAAAGGTACTGAAAGGACAGCAGGCAGCAGCAGCAGCCTGTGGGGCAGGACCATGTGAGCTGGGTGCAGGCTGAGCATGGGATGGAACTATCCCTTTCACCTTTCTGTTCTCCAAACTAGAACTTAATTAGAACCACAAACTGGTCTAGCCTACAGGGCATTGAGTCCATACCTGTGAGCATCCAGAAATATTTGCAGAGGAGAATCTTGACAAATACCACACTTTGTTAGAAACAATGAGCATTGAGTTTAGTGATATTGCCATCAATAAAACTATTTTGAGGTCACTTGCTAATGGAGTTTGAACATGCAAGCTATATTTGCCTGATATTAAATTGATTGGACAATATTCTGGTACAAATAAAGAAGCTACCTACAAATTGCCTGCATTATTGAAGAGGGGTAATTCTTTTGTAGTGGGGTTGCCTAAAAACATCTAATCAGGTTCTTGGTAATATGCTCTCCATTTTTCTCTCTCCCTGAGTGACACAGAGTAAAGTCAGTTTCTTAAGAATTCTCTGAGACTTTAAAATATTCATAGACAGAGAGTAGGATGACAGCTGGTGAGGGGTGGGTAGGGAGTAGAGGGATTGAGCTAAAAGGAAAAAGGGCTCAAGGACATGGACAATAGTGTGGTGATTGCTAGAAGGTGGGTATAAGGGGATGAAATGGTAATGGAAAAAATACAATAAAGATTAAATAAAAATAAATATATAATGTAAAATTTGTAGAAAAAAGTAATCATATATGGGAATTAAGTGTGGATTAAGGCAAATCTTACTATAATTTCTTAGATTTGTTTGTGCTCACGGCAAGTAAATTATGTCCCAAAATCCCAGGGGAAAAAAAACAAACAGAGTTTATATTAAAACATCCTGCTCAAAAGGAAACTGAGCCTGTTTATATCCTATTTTTCAAATAGACTCTGTCCCAATTCTATTAAAATAGTAGAGTAACAAGAAAGAAAGAAAGAAAGAAAGAAAGAAAGAAAGAAAGAAAGAAAGAAAGAAAGAAAGAAAGAAATTGTCCAGTCCTGCAATCTCCTGGACAAATCTCCTGAATGTCCAGGAGATTGCAGGACTAGAGTGGACTGGGTGTCCAAAAAGTATTTGTCCATGGAAGCTTTTTTTCAAGCATTTCTTGGGATTAGTGTTTCATACAGCCCATGAAATAATTGTAAATTAATCTTTACAGACACTTTTCCTATGCTCCCCAGCTTTTCATGTTTGTTTTCTTTTTTCAAAACAAATGCCTCAGTCTGATATGTGAGGCCCTTCATGGTCCGATCTGTTCTCCTCCTCTACAACCATATCTTTTACAAATTCTATTCAATGATGTACTTCTGCAGCCAAACTTACAACCCCTGCAACCCACCAAGTCCAGGCCTGTCTTTTGTTCACTAATGAAGGCTTTATTGGGTTTGTTATGATAATGAAGATCTATATCTAAAAGCCCTGTCCGTGTGTGTGTGTGTGTGTGTGTGTGTGTGTGTGTGTGTGTGTGAGAGAGAGAGAGAGAGAGAGAGAGAGAGAGAGAGAGAATGAGAATGCATGCAAAGGGCCTTCTGGTTTTAAAAAAGGAATTTTTTAATTTCTGTGAAGCCCTTATAGCTCTGAGAAACTTAATATTAACTAAAAACCAACCTTAGGAGCTGGGATTTTTAACCAAAGAACTTTTTTGAAGACTTCCCTTTTTATGATTTCAGTTATTTATATACTGTGGTTATACAGAAGACCAATTATAGTTTTCTCCTTTAGCCACCATAGGAAAGCAAGCAAGCAAGCAAACTGTCTCCAGTATCTTCACAAACTCAATAAAGCCAAATACCCGCACACAGAGTGGTGCAGTGCAGTCAGGGCTGGCCTGGAATAAAGTAGGTCCTTGTCTACCAGATGGTCTTTCTTGCACAACCTTGCTCTTTCTACACTTTAAACTACACTTTAAAAACTACACTCTCACTACACTTTAAAAATTTCCTTTCAGGGAGAAGACTCTTTTTTCTCACCCTCAAAGAATGCTTAGTGGAGTTCATATCTGCTCCTCCTGCTGAGATATCTATGGCTACCAGGAGCACATTCAAGTTAATGATGTGTTTGGCCTTTTAAATTAAAAACAGAATTCTGATAAAGGTAGAAGGGCAGAGCTATGTGTAGGAACTGCCCTTTTTCTACTTTTATTCAGAGCTAAGATAAATTTTTTTCTATTAAATATAGATCCAAGATGGCAGCAGAGTAGATGGGAGTTACAATTACCTCCTTCCAAGGGCAAAACTGGAATTACAACTAAAGTATAGAAAAATCATCCTGAAAAACCAACTGAAGACTAGCTAAAAAGAAGGTTTGTAAACAAGGACTTACAGAAGAAAATGCATTGAGAATGGTGGGAAGGGCAGAGACACAAAAATGGTCTGGCCCTTCTCTCCAAGGTGGCAGCTGGGGTACCAAGGGATAGCTCAGCTGTGAGGGGTTCCTTCTAAGAAGTGTGGGGCCTAAACTCCAAACCAGGCTCTCAATCCCAGAACACCAGAGCCAGGAAGAAGTGCCCACACAACATCTGGTTGTGAAAAGCAGCACAATTCTGTCCACTAGAAAGAGGCTAGAGTCTGCAACACAGGCATCCTCTTGAAGGGCCAATACACAAAATTTTATTTGCAGCTTTCATGCTGGGCTCCTGTGAAGTGAAGATGGAGTGGATTAGAGTTGTGTGAGGAGAGCCTGGGGTTTGTGGCTTTGGGAAGGGAGCTGAAGGGACAGCCACCAGGATACCTATACTGAGTCATTCCCCATACCACAGATGCCATCTTTTTTGGATACAGCACTCCCCTCATGTGGCATCAGCCTGGGAGAAAGCAATAGCCCCACCCTCTGGCCTTCTTCTTGCCCCACCCTGTGGAGCTTGATCTCTCCTGAAGAGTAGAGCCAGAGGCTCTTTCAGTGAATGAGCCTAACAAGCAGCCAGCGGACAGAGGCAGGCATAGGAGGATCTCATCAGAGTGCCTTGGGACTTTTGCTGCCCTATCCCCAGGCCCAGAGCTGGTAAAACTGTCATTGGTGCATAGCTTGTTCCTTCCCACACACATTCTGGCCCAGCTGAGGTAGCCACAAACTGTGGAAAGCTTATAGCTCCAAACAGGTTGCTGAGAGCTAGTCATAGGTAGTATCTTATATTGGCCTGTATAAAAATCCCTCCCAAGAGACCCAGAACCAATGCACCCAGTGGCTAGCTTCAGACAACATCAGAACAGGATCCAAGGAGCTTCACAAGCAGCATAACCAAAAGGAGATCTTGGCAGGCACCAGACACTTTTGAGGCAAATTCCACTTCATATGGTCAACACCTGCACAACTGCTCACATCCCATGGTTGGGGTTGAGCCTCAGAGTCAGCCAGCCTAAGGGTCAGTGCCACACATGACCAGGCCAAGAGCAATGAAGACTCACCCACATAACCCACACAAGGGACATTCATGGAGCACCCAACTTAGGAGATCAAGGAGACAGCACCACTGGACCCCACATGGCACCTACTACATAATGCCACCACACAATGACTGGGAATAATAGCAGACCAATCTAATCTATAGAAACAAACACAAAGAGGCAGCCCAAATGGGGAGACAAAAAATGCCCCAAATGTAAGAACAGGAGAAATCTCCAGAAAAAGAGCTAAATGAAATGGAGGCAATCAATTTATCAGATATAGAGTTCAAAGTAATCATTATAAGGATGCTCAACAATGTAAAAAAAGGAAATAGATATCATAAAAAGGATCAATCAGAAATGAAAAATATAATAGCTGAAATGAAGAACACACTGGAAAGAATAAAGCATAGGTTGAATGAGGCAGAAGATAAAATCAGTGATTTGGAAGACAAGGTGGAAAAAAACCATCAAATCAGAGCAGTAAAAAGAAGAAGACACTTTTTTTAAATGAGAATAATTTAAGGGACCTTTGAGACAACATGAAGCATAAGAACATCCACATCATAGGAGTATCAGAAGGAGAAGAGAAAAAGCAAGGCATCAAAAACCTAAGAAATAATGACAAAAACTTCACTATCTTGCTGAGGAAAAAAGACAAACAGGTCCAAAAAGCACAGAGTCTCAAACAAGATGGACCCAAAGGGCCTCACACCAAGACACATCGTAATTAAAATAGCAAAGCTTAAAGACAAGAAGAGAATCTTAAAAGCCTCAGGAGAAAAACACTTAGTTAGCTACAAAGGAGCTCCCATTAAGATTGTCAGCTGATTCTCAACAGAAACCTTTCAGGCCAGAAGGAATTGCCATGAAATATTCACAGTGGCAAAGAGCAAAGACCTACAATCAAGACTAATTTACCCTGCAAGGTTTTCATGTAAAATTTGAAGAAGAAATAAAGAGCTTCCCAGACAAGAAAAAGCTAAAGGAGGTTGTTACCACCAAACCAGTATTACAAGAAATGTTAAAGGGTCTGGTAGAAGAAGGAGGAGGAGAAGGAAGAGGAGGAGGAAAGGGAACATAGTTGAATGAATAAAATGGCAATAAGTACATACCTATCAATAATCACTTTAAATGTAAATGGCTTAAATGCTCCAATTAAAAGACATAGGGTGGCTGAATGGAAAAGAAAACAATACCAATATACATGCTGTCTATGAGAGACCCACCTCAGAAAAGATACACATGGTCTAAAAGTAAAGCCATGGATAAAGATATTTTAAGCAAATGGAAAGGAAAATAAAGCTGAGGTAGCAACTTATATCTGACAAAATAGACTTTAGAACACAGGCCATAGTAAGAGACAAAGAAGGACACTACATAATGATAAAGGGAACAATCCAGCAAAAGGATATAACCCTTGTAAACATTTATGCTTCTAACATAGGAGCACTTAAAAATATAAAGCAAATATTGATGGACATAAGGAGAGAAATTGACAGCAATACCAGGGGAGGTTTAACACTCCATTGACATCAATGAATAGATTACCCAGACAGAAAATCAATGATGAAACAGTGGCATTAAATGGCACACTAGGACAAATGGATTTAATTGATATTTTCAGAGTATTTCACCTCAAAGCACCAAAATATACATTATTTTCAAGTGCACATGAAACATTTTAGACCACATGTTAAAACACAAAACAAATCACAATAAATTTGATATTGAAATCCTATCAAGCATCTTCACTGACCTCAATGCCATAAAACCAGAAATCAATCACAAGAAAAAAACTAAAAAGCACACAAAGACATGGAGACTAAATAACATGTTACTAAACAATGAGTGGGTTGATAATGAGATCAAGAAGAAATCAGGACTTCCGGCCAAGATGGAGGCATAGTTGAACACGCTGTGCCTCCTCTCACAACCAAGATTAAGGACAATAAAAATATAGAACCAAAAAAAAAGAAAACCCAACCAGGACAGAGAGAAAATTGAATTGTGAGGGAGTCCAACAACAACGATTCACCCAGACCGGTAAGAGGGGTGGAGTCAGCGGCCAGCGGAGTTGGATCGTAGTGGATAAGCCAGTGGCGGTCCCAGGCACGCAGTCACTCCAGTTGCACAGGTGGCAGTGCTGCCGAACGTGAGGAGGCCAAGTGGGGCACACAAGGTGGCAACCGCTGACTCACATTCGTGCACAAATAAACCAGGCAAAAAAGGGCAGCAAGACAGACTGTGCAACGCAGGGCCCCAGCACCAGGAAGGAAAGCCTAAAAGCACCCATTGAAAATACTTGTAGGGGCTGAGGTGCCAGGATGGAGTCCCAGCCTCACAGGAGAGTTCGTTGAGGAGACCCACAGGGTCCTGGAGTATGCGCAGGCCCACCCACCTGGGAATCAGCACCAGAGGGGTCCAACTTGCTTGGAGGAAATGGCGGAAGTGTCTGAAATCTGGCAGAGTTGAGCAAGCGCCATTGTTCCCTCTCGGACACCGCCCCCACATCCAGCATCACAACCCAGCAACTGGGCTGCCCCGCCCTGGTGAACGCCTAAGGCTCTGCCCCTCACTAGATAACAGCTGTGACCAGACAAAAAAAACAAAAACAAACAAACAAAAAAAAAACCAAGGATGGCTCCAAAGGGAGAACAGACCAGGGCCCCAGAGCTAATTCATCTGAATGACCAGGAGGTGGTCAACCTATCAGATGCACAGTTCACAGCACTGGTTGCCAACCTATCAGAAGCACAGTTCAAAGCTCTGGTGATTTGGAAGCTCACAGAATTGGTTGATTTTGGTCACAAATTAGATGAACGAATGAAGGCTACAATAAGTGAAATGAAGAAAAATGCACAGGGAACCAATAGTGATGGAAAGAAAACTGGGACTCAAATCAACTGTGTGGACCAGAAGGAAGAAAGAAACAACCAAACAGAAAAGAAGGAAGAAACAAGAATTCAAAAAAATGAAGAGAGGTTTAGGAACCCTTTAAACATTCCAACATCCAAATTATAGGGGTACCAGAAGGGGAAGAGGAAGAGCAACAAGTGGAAAACTTATTTGAACAAATAATAAAGGAGAACTTCCCCAATCTGGCAAAGGAAATAGACTTCCAAGAAGTCCAGGAAGCTCAGAGAATCCCAAAGAAGTTGGACCCAAGGAGGAACACACCAAGGCACATCATGATTACATTAGCCAAGATTAAAATAAAGGAGAGAATTCTAGAAGCAGCTAGAGATAAGGGGACAGTCACTTACAAAGGAGATCCCATCAGACTGTCAGCTGATTTCTCCAAAGAGACCTTACAGGCAAGAAGGGGCTGGAAAGAAGAATTCCAAGTCATGAAAGGCAAGGACCTACATCCAAGATTGCTCCATCCAGCAAAGCTGTCATTTAGAATAGAAGAGAAAGAATAGAATAGAAAAGCACTTCTCAGACAAGGTCAAGTTAAAGGAGTTCATCATCACCAAGCCCTTATTATATGAAATGTTAAAGGGACTTATCTAAGAAAAAGAAGATAAAAATAGGACAGTAAAAAGACAGCAAACTCACAGATATTAACAACCACACCTAAAACAAAAGCAAACTAAGCAACCAACTAGACCAGGAGCAGGAACACAGAAATGGAGATCACATGGAGGGTTTGCAACAGGGAAGTGAAACGAGGAGAGAGGGGGAAAAGGTACAGAGAATAAGTGGCATAGACAGTGGGTAGAAAATAGGCGGGGAGGGCAAGAATAGTGTGGGAAAAGTAGAAGCTAAAGAACTTATGAAACATGGACATGAACTAAAGGGGGGAATGTGGGTGAGAGGGGGTGTGAAGGGTGGAGGGGAATGATTGGGGAGAAATGGGACAACTGTAATAGCATAATCAATAAAATATAATTTAAAAAAATACATATCAGCAAAAAAAATCAAAAGATACCTTGAAATAAACAAAAATGAGAATCCAACCACCCATATGGGACACATCTAAAGTAGACTTAAGAGGGAAATTCATAGCATTACAAATATATCTAAAGAGACCAAAAAAAGGATCAAATAAACAATCTGATTTTACACTTAAAGGAACTTCAAAAAGAACAACAAAGCCTAAAATGAGTCGAAGGAAATAATTAAGATCAGAGCAGAAATAAACAAAATAAAGTCTAAAAAAAAAAATAAAAAAGATCAATGAAACCAAGAGCTGGTTCTTTTAAAAGATAAACAAGATTAATAAAAACTTTAACCAGACTCTTCAAGAAAAACAGAGGGACCAAATAAATAAACAGAAATGAAAGAGGAGAAGTAATGACAGACACCAAAGAAATACAAAGGATTGTAAGAAAATATTATGAACAACTATATGCCAACAAATTGCACCATCTGGACATAATGGATAAATTCCTAGAAACATACAATCTTCCCAAAATGAATCAGGAAGAATAAGAATATCTGAATAGAAAAATTACATTTGTGAAACGGAAGCAGTAATCAAGAACTCCCAACAACAAAAGCCCTGACTGGATGGCTTCCCAGGTAAATTCTACCAAACATTCAAAGAACTAAACACCCCTCCTTCTCAAACTATTCCAAAAAATTCAAGAGGAGAGAAGCTCATTTACAAGGCCAGCATTATCCTAATTCCAAAATCAGAAAAAGAAAACTATAGACCAATATAGCTGATAAACATAGAGGCTAAAATCCTGAGCAAAATATTAGCAAACAGAATACAGAAATACATGAAAAACAGCACATACTTTGATCAAGTGAGATTTATTCCAAAGATGCAAGGCTCGTATCATATCTCCAAATCAATAAGCATGATATACCACATTAACAAAAGAAGGATAAAAGCCACATGATCATATCAATAGATGCAGAAAAGCATTTGATAAAATCCAGGCCCCATCTGCTGGGAACCGCCCCGCCTGATTTCAAGAGCTGTAAACCCCCATGGCTAAGGCTGAGTGAGCGACCTTTGGACTGTGAGCCACTAAGAAGACAAAGCTTATCTCCCTGGCAGGAGCGCCACTTCTGCTTCATCAATAACTGGCCCCCAAAGCTTGATTGGTTAGCCAACGACGGGTAAGATTCCCTCAAGGGAGGGGTTGCCTAAGACAGGCACAATCATGTAGGAGGCCCTCAAGGAAGGACTTGGGGGGCTACAGCAAAAGGGGGTGATGGATCCTCACCCCTCAGCTATCCTGACATAGCCTGAATCTTCATTCTGTCTGCAAGAAGTTTCCTAATCTCTTGGTTGCCTTGCTGACTCCGCCTGACTTAAGCCTGAAACAATGACAGCAGGCAGTGCATTGCTGTGTTGGATAGGGCGGGTTCCCCAGGTGATCAGGCCTAAGAAAGAATATATAAAATCCTGTGAAACCTGCTTTGTTAGGAATGCTCTCAATTAAATGATAAGGGTCTGAGCAGGAAATGAGTTTGTTTCCCAAAGTTTTGTAGCCCTTTAGCTGACAGACCCTGACTCAGAATAAGCCCTCAGAGTTCTTTGTACGTTATCTATTGTTTGATCCTTACTGCCTGACAATGATTAATGTGCTTTACCTGTATTCCTGTGTAAAACGAACCTAATAAAAGCCATTGAGGAAAAGGCTCTTGGCCTTTCTTCTTTGAGAGATCAGCCACCTCTTCTCCCCAAGCAGATCATGTCTTAGTAGACTTACTCTCATCCGTGGTAGACAGGGGGTTCTGCAGGTGAAGCTCCCCCACACCCATGTATGTGAAAACTCTCAGCAAAGTGGGAATTGAGGAAATATACCTAAATATAATAAAGGCCTTATATGACAAACCCATAGTCAACATCATAATCAACTAGCAAAAACTACAAGTATTCCCTTTAATATCAGAAACAAGAAGGGCTATCTACTTTCACTATTCTTATTCAATGTAGTACTGGATGTCCTAGCCACAGCAACCAAAAAAAGAAAAAGAAATAAAAGGCATCCAAATTTGAGAAGAAGTAAAATCATCATTGTTTGCAGATGAAATGATACTGTATATGGAGTCCATCAGTAGGTAAGTGGATAAAATAGCTATGGTACATTTATGCAATGAAATACTACTCGGCTATAAAAAGGAAGAAAATTTTACCCTTTGGGACAGCATAGATAGACTTGGAGAACATTATACTAAGTGAAATGATACTGTATACATACTACTCAAAGCAATCTTTAGATTCAATGCATTTCCTATCAAGATTCCAATGGCATATTTCACAGAACTAAAAATAATATTCTGCGAATTTATATGGAACCACAAAAGTCCCTGCATAGCAATAGCAATTCTGAGAAAGAACAAAGTTGAAGGAATCATGGTATCTAACATCAAACTAAGGCCATAAGGCCACAGTAATCAAAACAGCATGGCACTGGCATAAAACAGAATAGATCAATGGAACAGAATAGAGAGCCCAGGAATACACCCATGCCTTTATAGTCTATTAATATTTGATAGACAAGGCAAAAATATACAATGGGTTAAAATAGCCTCTTCAATAAATGGTGTTGGGAAAATTGGACAGATACATGCAGAAAAATGAAACTAGACCACTCCTTATGTCACACACAAGAATAAATTCAAAATGGATCAAAGATTTAAATGTTGGGGCTAAAAACTATAAATGTCCTAGAAGCACACATAGGTAATAAAATCTCAGATGTTTCTCATAGTGGTATTTTTTTCTGATATATCTCCTCTGGCAAGAGAAACAAAAGAAAATACAAACAAATGGGACTACATCAAACAAAAAAGGTTTTGCACAGCAAAGGAAACCATCAACAAAATGAAAAGACAACATACTGAATGGCAGAACATATTCACCCATACATCTGATAAGGAGTTAATACCCAAAATTTATAAAGAATTTATGAAACTCAACACCAAAAAAACAAACAATCCAATTTAAAAATGGGCAATAGACCTGACTAGACACTCTTCCAGACAGGACATACAGATGACAAATAGACATATGAAAAGATACTTAACATCATTAATTATCGGAGAAATGCAAGTTAAAACCACAGTGTGAGGTCATCTCACACCTGTCATAATGGCTATCATCAATAAATAAAAAAATAACATGTGCTAACAAGGATGTGGAGAAAGGGAACCCTTCCACACTTTTGGTGGGAAGGCAGATTGGAAGCAGTATGTAGCTTCCTCAAAAAATTCAAAATGGAACTTCCTTTTGACCCAGCAATTCCACTTCTGGTGATTTATCCAGAGAAACCCAAAACACTTATTTGAATGAACATATGCACCCATATCTTCACTGCAACATTATTTACAATAGCCAAGATTTGGAATCATCCCAAGTGTCCATCAGTAGATAAGTGGATAAAATAGCTATGGTACATTTATGCAATGAAATACTACTCAGCTATAAAAAGGAAGAAAATTTTACCCTTTGGGACAGCTTAGATAGACTTGGAGAACATTATGCTAAGTGAAATAAATCAGTCAGAGAAAGAAAAATACCATATGATTTCACTCTATGTGGAATCTAATGAACAAACTGACCTAACAAGCAAAATACAGACAGACTCATAAGTAGAGAGCAGGCTGACAGCTCCAGGGGATTTGGGGTTGTAGCAGGATAAAGCAAAAAAGAAAAAGAACTAATGGACATGGACAACAGTGTGGTGATTGCAGTGGGAAGGGTGTGAGTGGAGGTGGAAGAGGGTACAAGGGTAATAAATGGTAATAAAAATAGAATAAAAATAAACTATTAAAAAATAAAAATTATTTTAAAAAAGAAATAGAAAAACACTAATGTTGTTCTATGCATATATTTAATCACAGTGAAAAACATGAAGTACTGATGTTACCACATGGATGAGCATTTAAAATACCCTAAGTGACAGGGCCACCCTGATTGAAGTCACATGTGCACTTTAAGTATATCGAGGTGATGAAAATGAGGGAAACGCTCAGAAACATTTCTAGAAAATGAAAATTTTATCAGAAAGGATAAAAATATTTTCATACAGTTTGGGCAGGTGGTTAAAGTTGAAGTGGTCTGGTGGATTGGATTATAATGTGGAAATCATAATAAGTCTCTCCTTTAAGGGTTATGTGGTAGTTAACTGAGACAGAGCACCTGTTTTGGATAAAACACCCTGAAACAGCAGTTTCCAACCCTTTGGCACCTCTGGGCCACACTGGAAGAAGAAGAGTTGTCTTGGGCCACACATTAAATACACTGATACAAGTAATCACAAAAAAAAATCTCATAATGTTTTAAGTAAACTTATGATTTTATGTTGGGCAGCATTCATAGCCATCCTGAGCTACATGCAGCCCGTTGGCCACAGGCTGGACACCCCTGCAAGTACTTCATGTGAAATGGCAATGCTGGTAAAAACAAACACAGCTGGGGAATCTGAGTATAGAAAAATATTTGCACTACTATTGCAAGTGTTCTGCATGCACATTTGAAGTTACTGAAAGTAGATTATTTTTTGAAACAATCATTCCAATACCATGCATGAAAAGCAGATAGGACATCCACCTTCCTTACAGAGACCAAGCATAATGCAGATCCAGCTCTCCCAGAGTGGGGAAGCTAATTGCACTTATAGCAGCACACATGGTATTAAGAGGCACTGGGGAAGATTACATTGGTAAGCACTATGTCCTGGGTGTTGTGGATGACCCGGGATGAGGTAGACTCAGTGGGGTTTGGAATTCCAACTGTTCACATCACTCTGCCAAAAAAACTGTTGGAACAAGCAAATATCCAGTAAAGTTGCAGGATACAAAATAAATATACGAAAATAAGTGTTTCTATATACTGATAATGCCTCATTAAAAGTGAAGTGGAGAAAACAATGTCATTTACAATTGCACCAAAAAGGATAAAATACCTAGCAATAATTTAACCAGTCAAAAGGCCTGTACACTGAAAACTACAAAACACTGATGAAAGAAACTGAACATGATACAAACAGATGGAAAGTTATTCCCTGAGAATGGATTAGAAGAATTTATATTATTAAAAATGTCCATACTACCCAAAGTGACCCACAGATTTAATGCAATCCTTATCCAAAGTCCAATGGCATTTTTCACAGAAATAGAACTCAAAATCCTAATATTGGGGAACCACAAAGAACTTCGAATACCCAAAGCAACCTTAAGAAGGAACAAAACAGGAGGCATCATGCTTCCTGGCTTCAAACTATATTACAAAGTTCCAGTTACTGAAACAGTGTGGTATTGGCTTAAAAACAAATACAAAGATCAAAGGAGCAGAATGGAGAGCCCAGATATGAACCCTCACAAATGGTGCTGGGAACACTGGACACAACCTTATGCCACACAAAAACTAACTAGAAATACCCACAGTTTTCTGCATTAGCCCTCTGTCTGTTTGTTCTTCTGAAGAGTGACAGCCTCTCAGTAATCCTCCATGCACAGGAAGCCTCTCCTCACTTTTCCTCACCTTTTTTTCCTGCAGTGGATTCTCCAGTCAGCTCCTGAGGAAGACAGGTTATGTCATTCCAGACACAGCACCACTTTGTGGCAAAGCCACAATGTCACCTCCCCATTGATTCTGAGGACAAAAAGCTCTTCTCAGCATGAGCACTGAGCCATGTCCACAGGTAGAAGGCACAGGCACTGCTAGATTTGAGAGCGGTCAGCACTGATGCTCCCTGTAGGTCCTCGGGGCAGTGCAGGGCGCAGCTCATCACAGTTCAGTGGAGACGGCACCCCTACTGGCAGTCCTGCTGAATAAACTAAATTTTGGAAATTCAAACTGAAATGGAGTCAAATAGACCCTGACTTCTCCAAAACTGGTTAAGGAATAATTCAAAGGAAATCTTATGGAATGATATAAATGTGAACTCAAACTTTCAACTTACAACAAAATTCACTCAGAATTGCCCATAGACAAATTTAAAATGCAAAACTACAAAGTATCTAGAAGAAAATCAGTATGACCTTGGGTTTGGTGAGGAGTTTTTAATACACAATACCAAAATAAATCCAGAAAATTAAAAAATATATAATAACATAAAACTTCATGAAATTAAAATTTTCTACACTATGAAAGACCTTGTTCAGAGAACCAAAGACAAGACACAAAAGGGAAGAAAATATTTGCAAAATGTGTATTATCTAAGAAGAATTTCTGCTCAAAATATACAAAGAATTCTAAAACAAGACTAATGAATACATTTCAAAATAGACACCTTGCATACAGATAATAAGAAAGCACACAAATATGCTCATCATATATCATTGGGATGTTACAAATCCTTGCAACAATGAGATACCACTACACACCTATTAAACTGCTAAAGTCTAAAACAATGACAATCAATTTCCAGAAAATGAGGAACAACAGGTATTCTTCTTCATTGCTGGTGGAATGCAAGCATAGCCACCTTGGAAGATAGTTTGGTAGTTTTTTCCAAAGCTACACAAGCCTCATCTTATGATCAACAATCACACCTCTAGTATGAGAAAATTTGAAAAGCCAGTATTAACCTCATGTGTTTCTTAATTGTTCTTGCACAATTATTAATAGTTTTAGAAACCTTGACCGGAATACTCCAAGGCAAGGGGCTAGTGGGGTTGGAGGGGTTAAAGACTGATAAAGTAGCTCCTGTATCTATTAGAGCTTTAGTCACTTTGTTCCCTAGAGTTAAGTCAATTTAGTTTGGAGAAAAGGAAAGATCCCAATCCCCTTGAGTCCTGTCAGTAGACCCATTGCTAGGGTGGGCAAAAGGAAGCCTTTGGTTGAAATGTTGGGGTTTAAACTGGTTACTGCTGGTTTGGGGTGATTTCTGTAATTTTAGGCATTTCTTTTTGAGATGCCCCAGTTTCTTACAATAGTAGCAGGTCTTTCTATGATAAAGACTGAAATTAGGGCCCTTTGAAAGGTTTCCAGAATTTTGGAAGGGAGGCATACATTGGTGGGTGGTTAATTGTTGGAGTTGATGCCTTATTATTTGGGTAGCTTTTTTCTTATTAGTTCTGTGTACAGTCTGAGCTACTTGATTGGCCAAATAAACTAGGTCAGGAGTTTGTATTGTCTGCCCCTTAAGCTGAGCTCACTTAACAAGAACGAAGAGATCTACATCTAACTAATACACAGAAATGGAATCAACAAGGCTTTGAGTATTAGTGTTTCCCACCGGAAGACTGAAGTTTTCTCTGAACATCCATTAAAGTCTAACATATAATTATGAACCCATTCATTGAGGTGTTGAGGGGTGGTTTAATTTTCCCCCTAACCAGTAGTTCTGGGAAAAACTCATGGTTTGGCTTTATATAAGGTACAAGCCAAGTTGTAAGAGGGCTCCCTGGCATCAGCTGGAGTTCTAGGAAAGTCATCTAAGGCAGGGGTGCCCAACACCCGGCCATGGACAGGCCTGTTAGGAACCAGGCCATGAGCAAAGCCCCCCTAAGCTCTGCCTCCTGTCCCTTCACCTGCCCCACACACTGTGTATGAATGAGGGAAGCTCACCTAAGCTCCACCTCCTACATCCCCCTGCCTCCACCCCCACTTTCACAAAACTGGTCCCTGATGTCAAAAAAGTTGGGGACCACTGAGCTAAGGGATGGTTCCAGCCAGCAGTTCTATACCATTGGCTGGCTTGCCCTTCACTGATCAAAAGCCATATTAGTCGATAAAGGTCAGGACAGCCAGCTTCAGAAGTCTGATGATTAAGTTAAATTCACCAGCAAAATGAATAGCAGCATCCTTGGGGGAGTCCTTAGCAAGTGTTCTAAGTTCCTGGGAGGACCAAAGTTTATAACTGACTAAATGATGAGCATCATTTAGTATAAAAATCTGACCATCATTGTTCATAGCAGTGACAGTGTTTTAAGGGGAGGACCAAAGGAAGATTTAGGTTCTGTGGGTTTTGAAGCTGGGTCTAGGTTACTAGGAAAGAAAGATATTTCCTACAGAGAAGGGTACAAGAGAGGAGGGAGAGCTGAGGACTCAGGAGGAGGAGAACATGGTGAAGGAACATAGGAAGGAGTCCATAAGGCTTCAGCTGATTTTTTTTTATTTGGAAACCCTACTGGAAATGTCCAAATTTGTCTCAGAGAGTTTAGCATTAACAGCTTCTAGGGAAACCACCTTTTTGGCCTTGCCTCTAACTACCAATTAAAATAAGCTTCCCATTTCTTGTTTAGTTTTGCATTTTTTGTAATTAGTATGCAAATTAATCAATTTAGTGAGTTTATTTTGGCCAGTAGAGGTGCAAGTCATCCTGAGTAACCTGAGTCCAATGAGACAGAAAGTTACAAGAAGGACCATATTCCTTGAACATAAATACTGCAGCAGTCTTTGGAGGGGCTGGTCCATTAAAGACCCTTAGAAGAATTGTTTCTCACATTACTAACAACTGAAACCTGAATCAATCAATCTCTTGTTCAGATGAGTAGAAACAGAATCCTGTAACCCAAATCTTAAGCAGTAGAGACAAAAGCTGGCAGACAAAAAAAGAGAGGGGGGGGGGAGAAAAAAATGCTTAAATAAAGGCTGGAAGTTAAACCAAGCAGGGAAACTCGGGTCCAGGAGGACTTATTGCTGAAAGCTAGGACTGTGGAAGGAGATTGTGAAGAACAATGGTCTCTCGTAAGTAAGTACCTTGCACAAACTCTGGTGTTACCAGAATTGGAGGACCATCACTCTGGATCCCAATACTGACACCATATGATGTCAATGACAACAAACATTTAGGCTGTAACAAGAATAAAAAGCATTTGTGCAGAGAATGCAATTCTGAAGGCACAGATGCAGCTAGCAACCTAAAATGTGCTCCAAAAAGAACAAAAGCAGGGTTTATAATGGTGGAAACCACAAGTGTTGTTTCCATTTAGGTTCTCCATGTAAATGAAGGATGCTCGTTAACAGGGATTGGTTAGGGCCATCATACAAACAAAGGATGCTGGGAAGTATGGGTTCCTCTCAAGGAGAAGAGTGAAACTATTCTGGTTGCCATGGTAAGGAGGAAGTAAAGTCCAAGATATGGTTACATGATTGGCTTAGAAGTTCAAAATTTATGGGTGGAACATGCATAAGACAGACTTTTTCATAGCCTCCTGCCTTCATTTCAGTTCTCTTGACATAAGTGATTCCATATAAGCAATTTCCATTAACATAGGCCTTTCAAATGATTTTTCCAAGCTCTGAAAATGTGTACATTCTGATCCAACTCCTCAGTTTATTTTCTCAGGGAGGAAACTGAGGCCTAGAGAAATGAGATGACTTGCCCATCTTCTTTCTACTTCATCCTACAAGGAAGAACTCCTTGAGCAGAGATTTCTGTTTTGTTCTGTGATGTATTTCCACTGTCTACAAGGGTCTGGTAACAATAGTTGGCATTCAGTAAATATTCATTGAACAATTACTTTTAAGGGACAAGAGGACTGAGAAATGCCCCTGAGATTCCCAGGGGCTGTGCACATCAACTTAAAGTGTGGGATGTGACACATCCCAGGGGCAGATGAAGGGGTTTTTGAATTCCAGTTCTGACCCTGTGAGAGAAGGGTCTTTTTCTGGGGTAAAACTGACCCAAACATTTTTCTGGAGATGAAAAACCCCTTACTTTCTAAAGATCCTTCTCAGAGCAGGAAAAATACTAAAATATTCACAAAGATTAGGAGTTTTCATCTCCTTTAGAAACTTTTTGTAATGAGTTTGTATTAAAAAATAAGAATTAGGTAACAGGGAAGATGGCAGAGGAATGAATGGAAGTCACATTGACCTCCTCCACCAATCTGGAATTGCAACTCAATTGTGGAGAAACTGCCCCAAACAAACAATTGAGCAACACCCAGAAAGAAGTTATCTAACTTTGAACAGTCAGAAGAACCAGCATCAGCACAACCTGTCTGGTAAGGAGTGTGGTAGAGACTCAACAGGGCTGGCTGCGCACCCACAGGCGGCAATGCTGGAGGGATAATTAAGCAGCCGGTTGGATCCCCTGGAGAAGAATGGGGTCTAAACCCTAAGCTAGGATTCACAGCCTAGAGCACCAGAGACCAAAAAGTACACAGACTACAACCAGCAGCAAAGAGTGGCAGGGTTGCAGAGACAGACGGCTGGAGACTCAAGAGCTATATAAAGGGCCAACACACAAATTTCATTTGCAGCCATTTACCCTGGGCTCTGGCAAAGAATGGGGGAGAGAGTAGGCTGGTGATACCTGAGGAAAGACTGGGAACGGAAGCTTTAGGGAGAGAGTGGAGAGTGTAGACACCAGGATCCCAAAGCTGATACATCTCCCATATGGCAGCAGCCATCCTGCTTAGGCAGACCACTCCCCTCTGAGCAGCAGCAGCCTGAGGGGAAACAATAGCCCCCAACCCAGGAGGGATTTGGCCCTGCCCTATAGTGCTTAATCCTGACTGCTGAGTACAGAGTGACCAGATTAACAATTGAAGGAGACAGCCAGGGACAGCAGATCACTGGAAGTATCAAACAAGCCCATGGTCAAGGCTACAATAGGGGCCAACCATTGACTTTTATGGTAGACACTGGAGCTGAATATTCAGTAGTCACCACACCTGTGGCCCCGCTATCGGACCAGGAGGTCTCCATCATAGGGGCCACTGGACAGTTGGAAGGAGCCAGGAGATTTTGTCAGGCCCAGACATTTGAGCTCGGGGGCCATCAGGTTCGACATGAGTTTCTGTACCTGCCAGAATGCCCTGTTCCCCTATTAGGGAGAGACTTGCTAAGCAAACTTTCGGGTCGGGTGGCCTTCCAGCCCTCGGGGCAGGCAACACTCAAAATAGGCAAGTCCAGCCTATTGACCCTAGTCATGCCCCGAGAAGAAGAATACTGAATATATGAAGAAAGTTGAGGCCCGAGCTGTCAGGACCCTCTAATTAATGAGTTCCCCGATGTCTGGGCAGAAGGGAATCCACCAGGCCTTGTCACTGGCCATATTCCTGTAATCAATGACTTGAAGCCAGAAGCGCAGCCTCACTGCCTCAGGCAGTATCACATCCCCAAAGAAGCCAGGATAGGAATAGCCGGCATAATAGATAAGTACCTGGCTGAAGGAATACTAGTTCCCTGTCAGTCACAATGGAACACGCCACTCCTCTCCGTTAAGAAGCCAGATGGGTTAGGATATCACCCGGTGCAGGATCTCCGAGCAGTCAATGAAGTTACTCTGACTCTGCATCCAACTGTACCCAACCCTTATACGCTACTGAGCCAGCTACCCCCAACTGCCTGGAATTTCATGTGCCTGGATCTGAAGGATGCTTTCTTTTGTATTCCCCTGGCTCCTGTCAGTCAGCCTATATTTGCCTTTGAGTGGGAAAGTCCCCACACGAGAGCTAAGACTCAGCTCACTTGGACTCTGTTGCCACAAGGATTTAAGAACTCCCCTACCATTTTCAGTGGAGCACTAGCTTGTGATCTAAGACCTTTCTCAGAGCGCCATCCCAACCTCGTCTTACTCTAATACATAGACGATTTACCGCTGGCAGGACCAGGGGACTATGAGTGCCAAGAAGGAACACAAGCCCTACTTCGGTTGTTAGCATCCGGAGGCTACCATGTATCGAAGAAGAAGGCTCAGATCTGTCAGAAGGAGGTCCAGTTCCTAGGTTTCCGAATAAGCCAGGGCCAGAGAACATTAAGAACTGAAAGAAGGGCAGTGATCAGTTAGCAGACCAAACCCAGGAGCAGAAAACAGCTTCGGGAATTTTTAGAGACGGCTGGATTCTGCCGAATATGGATTCCGGGATATGCTGAAATAGCTAAGCCACTATATCAGGCTCTAAGAGGCGCTGAAATGCTCCGTTCAATTGGGGCCCAGAACAGCAGAGAGCCTTTGAAAAATTAAAAGAACTTCTAGTTAGGGCCCCAGCCCTCGGCCTGCCTAACCCAGATAAACCGTTCTCCCTGTTTGCCTACGAACGACAAAAGATAGCCTGGGGAGTCCTGACTCAGGAGGTCAGACCCTGGCAGTGCCCGGTGGCCTATCTCTCAAAGCAGTTAGACAATGTAGCTGCGGGATGGCCACCCTGTTTGAGAGCCATAGCAGTGGCCGTAACTCTCCTGAGAGAAGCAGACAAGCTCACCCTGGGACAAGAGATAATCCTGTATGTACGGCATGCCATTCATAGCCTCCTCGAGGGACAAGGGCATCGGTGGCTATCCAATCCCCGACTCACCCAGTATCAGGAGTTACTTTAGGAAAACCCCCGGGTGCACCTGAGAATTGTACCAAGAGTAAACCCAGCCTCTTTTCTTCCAGCTGAACTCGGGGAACCCGACCACAACTGTGAGGAGGTCACCAACCAGGTATACGCCAGTCGGCCAGGCCTGCAGGATCAGCCCCTGACCCGAGCTGAGCTGAATTTATATACTGATGGGAGTACCTTTATAAATAAGAAGAGAGAGTGGATTGCAGGGTACACAGCGACCACAAAGGATGAAATTCTCGAGGCAGAGCCTTTGCCTTCCGGGTGGTCAGCACAGAGGGCAGAACTTTATGCCCTCATCCAAGCCCTCGAGTTAAGCAAGGACAAAGAAGTTAATATATATACAGACTCTAAATATGCATATGCCACCCTCCACATCCATGGGGCCATCTACAAGGAAAGAGGGCTTTTAACGGCCGAAGGAAAGGAAATAAAGAATAAGACAGAGATCCTCCGCCTCCTAGAAGCCGTCTGGTACCCAGCAAAAGTAGCGGTAATGCATTGTCGGGGTCATACTAAGGGGGATAAAGAGGAAGCAATAGGAAACCAGCTGGCCGATCAAGCAGCAAGGGCTGCTGCAAGAACAGAAAAAGCTCATCAAGCTGATTAGCTCCCCACTGAATGCACAGGAGTACTGGCCAGAAGAAGAAGAGTGGGCCCGGCAGGCCCAGGCATCTAAAATGCCAGAGGGGTTATGGAAGCTCCCGGATGGACGGATCTATGTGCCACAAAGTCAGGCCATACAGGTAGTTCAGAACTGTCATGCTCTGGCTCACCTAGGGAAAACAGCCCTAGAGAGTCTAGTCCGGAAATACCTCTCTATGCCAAACCTGGCTGCACTATGTAGCAGCACAGCCTCCAGACGCGTGACCTGTGCCAAAAACAATGCAGCAGGAAACAATCGTGTTCCCCCTGGAATACAGCACCGTGGGACCCAGCTGCTAGAGGACCTGCAAGTAGACTTCACCAAGGTAAAGCCAAGTCGGGGATACAAGTACCTGCTCATTCTCATATGCACCTTTTCAGGATGGGTCGAGGATTTCCCTACAAGGACTGAAAAAACTAGGGAGGTCACCAAGGTTTTGCTGAGGGAAATAATTCCGTGGCACGGGTTGCCTTTAAGTCTCGGGAGTGACAATGGACCGGCTTTCATCTCACAGGTTGTACAAGATCTGGCCAGATTACTTCATATAACATGGAAATTGCACACTGCATATTGGCCTCAGAGTTCAGGAAAAGTAGGAAGAATGAACAGGACTTTAAAGGAAACTTTAGCAAAACTCTGCCAAGAAACCAGCTTACCATGGACTGACCCATAGCCTTACTCTGAGTCAGGAATACCCCAAATCAGGCAGGGTATACCCCCTATGAGCTAGTGTATGGGAGACCCGCTCCTACAACAAGAATAACTGGGCCCACAAATCTCAAACTAGAGGGAGAAATAGGACAGAGAAGATACTTAGAACAGCTAGGGAAGGTATTAGATCAGTTAGGAGAAGCCCAACTTGGGTTTGAACCAAAACCCCAAGGGGGGCCAGCGCACTCTCATCATCCGGGGCAATATGTTTGGGTAAAAGACTGGAAAAAGGAGCCCCTCCAGCCAGTGTGTTTTTAGTACTTTTGACCACACCTACTGCTTTAAAGATTGCAGGAATCACGCTGTGGATCCACCACTCCCGGGTTAAGACAGCGGGCGCCCCTAGAGGCCCATTGGAGACACAGGAAGCAGAGACGGGACATGGCTCAGCGATTCCAGTGTTAAAGCTCCAGAGAACTCTGACAAGAAGAGGAACCAAGGAATGGACCATTGCCCCACTGTAGCCCTCATCTTCTGCTGTGTCTTTGCAGGCATTCTTGGGATAGGTGTAATAGCTGCCACCCCTACAGAATGGAATATAGGGGAGCGAGCAGGTTTAGGACTACTGTACCTATGTATAATTTATATACTCTTATATTGTTGTTGCTTCATCTGACTCTGAGTTTGGGCCTAGAGCAGCCGCTAGTTTGGAGATTCTATGCCAGAGAAACTTACACTAGCAGAGGCAAAACCACTTCCCACACCATCAGGGTAATGACCTGCCCAACGGCTGGGTGTAGTGGCCCAATGACTCTGACCATCCCAACCACCAATTTTCGGAATATTCTGGGTTGGGAACATTCGGCACTTCCTGTAGTGTGTTTACTTAGGGATCAAAAAAAAACAATTACACCTATAATCTTTACCAAGGATGTGACTGGAAACCTGAAACTTATGGAGGATGCCCCCATAATTATTGCAGTCACTACTCAGGAAAGGGGATAGGACAAGGGCAGGTGCTGACAATTCCCATTCAGGATCCAGAAAGTAAAGATTGGGAAAAAGGAACCTGTGATAAGGATATATGTCAATATGTGGCATTCAGGACCAGTTGGGGACATTTTTATAAGATCCAGGAGCCCCAAAACCCTAATTTAAACACCATCTACCAGATTCATACTGCCATAGAAGAACAAGAAAAAGTC
Organism: Anoura caudifer; assembly: GCA_004027475.1. Lineage (NCBI taxonomy): Eukaryota > Metazoa > Chordata > Mammalia > Chiroptera > Phyllostomidae > Anoura > Anoura caudifer. The sequence goes on from PVKU01004918.1 coordinate 29,537, forward strand.
CTCACCAATAAACTAGATAACCAGGAACCAGTAGGGCCATTTTCCTGGATAAAATTAGTTCAGCGAGGGGCCCAACTTCTCAACTTGTCTAGCCCAAGCAATTATAGTGATTGTTTCTTATGTGCCTATCTTAACAAGCCCCCTCTCATTGCAGTTCCGTACCAGGGGCCATTTAACCTCTCTCAACCCACCAGCAGGAGCGCACCCCTTTTCCTACCAGGAGTACCCTTGCTCCAGAATCCAGATGGCAGAACCATGGACTGCTACGGACCACCTGAAATCTGTAACCTGACTCTACCCGACACTGGACCAGTGATGAGCCCATCTGGGACCTTTTTCTGGTGTAATGGGACTTTGCTCCAAGTACCAGAAGGCGACCACAACACCCCTTGCTATCCGGTGACTCTAGCACCCCAACTTGTATTATATCAGCCTGGAGAGCTGTGCACATTTATGACTGCAGATGTACAGAAAAGGGCAGTGTTCCTCCCTATGATAGTTGGGCTGAGCTCTGCCACCTCCCTCATGGGGTTAGGGTTAGGTGGAGGAGGATTAGCAGTTAGCCTACAGTCCACTCAAGAATTAAAGGAAGAGTTAAGTCGGGCCATGGATGCTTCTGCCCTGTCCATGGCCTCACTACAGAGACAAATAACCTCATTAGCAAGAGTAGCCCAGCAAAATAGAAGGGCACTGGACCTTTTAACTGAAGAGAAGGGGGGGACTTGCCTTTTCCTCCAAGAAGAATGTTGCTATTATATAAATGAAAGTGGAATAGTAGAAGAAAATATTAACAAGCTAAGATATTATTAGTAAAAGCCTGAAATCCCAGACCTCCGAGTATACTAGGCAATCTTGGTGGCAGTCTACCTTGTTCCCAACCTTAGCCCCAGTAATAGGCCCTTTATTATTATTGTTCCTAGCTATTACAGTTGGTCCATGCCTGCTTTGGACTTTAGTCCAACAGACAGAGACTATAGTTACTAGAAGAGCAACAGCAAAAATCCTTTCTCTCCAGAGACACCATTATAATAGACTACCCCAAGTAGATAGTAATCCCAAATTTAGCTATTGATACTGAGAATAATAATATGTCTCAGCATCAAAAGGGGGGAATGTAGAAGAAAAGTCAACTAGGATAAGGTGACCCAGAAGAGGAACCGGGAACTGGGAAAGAGTTTTTTTTAGATTACTTAGAAACCGCCAAACTGTCTGGTTTCGGTTGGGTAGTCATAACTTCTGCTTTGGCTTCTGTACCCAGCTTGCTGCAATACCCAGATTAGGTAGAGACTCCCCATTGGCCCAAGCCATTATTAGTGCAACATAGACCATAACCTACACCACTATTTAAGGGCAGTGAACCCGAAGCAAGGGGCTCAGAATTTGGGGTCTGTACTCCTCTGAGCCCGTGCACGTTAATAAAGTGTTGTGCTCCGCCATCCAACTGCATGTTGAGTCGTTTCTTCCGTAACACATGTACAAGTAGTTATATTACTTTAAAATTACTGCTCATTTGGTCTCCCATGATTTTCCTTGACTGGCACCAGAGAAGGGGGTTGCACATTGTTAATTTATTATAATGCTATTATAATGAAGCAGGGGTCATGTAGCATCTTCTGTGCAGGTGCATTCATGAGTCACCATGATTCAGTGCTTTTCCAGAAAGCAGGAACAACCAGTCTTAGAACAGGGTCTCTGTCCGGTATCCACGTCCTTTATCTTAGCCCTAGGGCACCTCAGGAGTTTCCTCCTTCCTATCTCCTGCTCACCTCAAAGGAACAATTGTCCCCAGATGAGAACTGCATGCTGAATAAAGAGAACAGCATATGAACTGAACGGAGAAAGAAAGTTGATCACAGAGGTGAGCTCTTGTGCAGGCCTGCCCACAGGCCTCTGTCTTCTTAATGCACAATATGCCTGTAGCATAATTTATTTTACTCTTTGATGTTGATGGAAATCTAAGTAGCTCCTAATTTCCACTATGGCCTTGCCACAGTACCCATGTTTGTCTTTGTTTTTGCAGACTCCTGTGAGTACATCCACATAACAAATTCCTAAAAGTAGACTGCTGAGTAAAAGTATACACACATTACACTCTGATATTCCTAATTTTGCTCCACAGTATGGTACAAATTTACACTTATATGAATAATTATGAGAACCAGTGATTCTTAAAACTTAGTGCCAATAAGAATCACTGGGAGCTTGTTGTATAAGCCACAGGCTCGGCTGCCCAGAGATTTTGATTGTTAGTTCTGAGGTGAGCTCCTTATATGTTTCTTTTTTGTTTGTTTTCAATTTTCACACCATAATTTTGACTTTGGGGAAGGTGGGGTGCATGGTTCTGTGAATTTTAACATACGTAGGAGGTTTGTGTAACCACCATAATCAGTACACAGAAGGGTCCCATCATCCCAATGAGTTCTCTCTTGCTATTGAGTTATAGTCACACCCTACTCTGACCTCAAACCCCTGGTGAACAGCAACATTTTCTCTGTCATTACTGACTTTTTCTTATGAGTCTGACTTCTTTCACTCAGAATAATCCCACTGAGATTCATTCAGGTTGTTTCCTGTATCAATAGCAACTGAGGTATGGGATTAAACAAATGCAAGATTTGCCTAAAAGTATATATATAATATATATAATATATAAACATAAATATATTTACATATTATATATACTTATATATAAATATATATTTATAAATATATTTCTCAGTAATGAAAAGTATATGTAAATATATTTATTACATATATTTATAATCTATATTTATAAATATAAATTTACTTAAATATATATTTCATATACATTTACATGTGAAATACATATTTTATATGTTCATATATATGAAAATTGAAAAAAGAAACATAAGCTCACCTCTGAACTAATGTATATTTATATTTATATATATTTATACATAAATGTGTAAATATAAATTTAATATAAATGTTTATTAATAGATATACATATATAATATATATTCTTTTTCATTGCTAAGAAATATTCCTTGCGTAGATATGCTGGTTTGTTAGTTCAACCACTGAAGTACATTTAGGTTGTTTCAGAGTTTTGGTGATTGCCTTTTAAATAAACCACCAAAAGATTCTGATGCAAATGATCTTCAAATCATGCTTAAAGAAGAAATGCCTATAGTCGCCACAAAAGTGGATATTAGTAATCTTTTAAATTTTTTATCTGATAAGTGGAAATACTGTCTTCTTATTAGATATGCACACCCCTGATACTCAGGGAGGTGGGAATTTTAAAATTTTGATTAGCCATTTGTAGTTCTGTGAATTGCCTACTCATATTCTTTTGTCATTTTTTAAAAATGAGTTGTTTTTGTTTTTCATATTGACTTTAGAAGCTTTTTTGTTCATGCTTTAAAAAATTTATTTATTGAATTTATTGGGTGACAGGTTTCAAGTGTACAATGCAAACAAACATCATCCACACACTGCATCCTGTGCCCATTGCCCAAAGCAAAGTCTTTTCTGTCCCCATTTCCTGGGGTTGGCTCACCTCAACCTAGCCCCACCCCCTTTCCCTCTGACTCTCTGTTGTGTCTAGGTATTTTATATATACTGTGTGTGTATCTACATCTATCTTTTTTGCTTAATCCCTTCACCTTATTTCATCCAGCCTCCCCAACCTCCCACCCCTCTGACAGCTATCAGTCTGTTTCATTTTATTAGACTCCACATATAAGTGAGATCATCTGGTATTTGTCTTCCTCTGACTGGTTTATTTCACTTAGCAAAATAATCTCTGGATCTATCAATGCTGTTGCAAAAGGTAAGATTTCCTTTTATTTTAATAGCCAAGTAGTATTCCACTGTGTAAATGTACCACAGCTTTTCTATCCATTCATCTACTGATGGGCACTTGGACTGTTTTCAGATCTTGTATATTGTAAATAATGCTGCAGTGAACACAGGAGTGCACATATTCTTTTGAACCAGTGTTTTGGGTTTCTTCAGGTAAATTCCCAGAAGTGGTGGGATCACCAGGTCAAAAGGTAGTTCCATTTTTAATTTTTTGAGGAACCTCCATACTGTTTTCCACAGTAGCTGCACCAACTTGCATTCCTTCCAACACTACATGAGGGTTCCCTTTTCTCCACATCCTGACCAACATGTGTTGTTTGTTGGCTTATCAATGACAGCCATTCTGACAGGTATGAGGTGATATCTCATTGTGGTTTTAATTTGCATCCCTCTGATGATTAATATTAACCCTTTATTCTATTTTTTGGTAGGCTGCTCTTTTTCTACTGTGTTTTGATCTCTTGAGGAATAATCAGACTAGCTCATGCTGACCAAAATTCCTTAGTTCCTAGAACAATGACCCTCAGATGGGATTCCAATAAAGAAATAGCATGATTTATCTGAATGACTAAAGGGACTGTTAGGAAACATGCCATTTCATTCTTCCTTGCTATTATCTACTTTCTCCTGTTTGTCCAATGTATTCAACAATGAAATGCACCTATAAAGCACAACCTACTTTCAGCTGTATTAGTTTTGGTTCTGTGTGTTGCAGTGACTTTTGATTATTACAGCTGTTTATAGTGGGTACAGATGAAGATCATTTAATTGTTTATGAACCTGAAAATTCAGTGACATTTCAAAAACCTGCATAGATATATTCTAGCTTTAGACTGGAATGGGAGACATGTTGAGTCTCAGTTTTTAAAATTCTAATCAGCTATTAAAATAGCCTTCAACATGGAAGAAATAATGATACCCCATTTGTCTGGCACATCAGTGCATTTTCCAAATAACAGAAGCTTCCTGCCTTGAGAAATAATGTATTCTTTTAAAATTTTAACTCATTTAAAAATTTTAATTGAATAATTAAATTTTCAATTTTCAAGTGACATTCTTTCTAAAGTACATTGAATGCTTTTTTTTTCTCCGTCTCCCAGAGGAAACTAAACACAGTTTAATTTTTTTCTACGGCTCAAGAGATTTTTCCAGTAGGAACACTTGTTTGAACAGGTCCTGGGTCTACATGAGTTCACTTCTGAGTGCCAGTTAATCTTCAACTCTCTCCTGCCACCACCACTTGAACCTTAAATCTCCCAGATACTTCTAATGAGAACAAGTTTCCTCTCCTCTCTCTTCTCTTTTGCCTTCCTTACCAGCTGTTGCCTCCCTAGAAATTCCTGCTGCACTGAGTACAGGGGCTCCTTTTCGTTCATAGCTGCTGCTCTGTGCCTAGCTCTCTGGCTTCTAGTCCCATAGCTTGGACATCCTGGGTGTAGGTAATAAGGAACTAGATCTTCACCCTTCTCTAAGTGGCTGCCCTTCTTTAGGAAGAAATATCATCCATCCATTGTTGCCTCTGCTCAAAATACATTTGTCTACAGTGTTACAGTCAGTAGGTGCTGGGGATAGAGTGAGGGTCTGACGCTGCCCTTGGTGGTCTAGTAAAGAATAGATGCTCTTTGACTGGATGCATCAAATCAATGAGAATGCCCTTAACCCTGTCCTAGTGGCAAATCAGGTATCTTCTGGTCTGAGGCAAGTGCTAGGTCTCCTTCTATCCTTTCACACAAAACAACCCAACCCATATTTCTCCATTTCAGATTCCAGTGTCTGTGGGAGAAGTCAGACAAAGCCTGAGAAAGATTCTGTCTCCACCAAGTGCGCATGGACTCTGGACCAGACAAGCAGTTTGGGGAGCATTGCAAGATATGGACCTATTTTACTGGTATTACCTTATGGCTTTTATGTTTTAAAAAATGGCTTTAGAATTGTTTTCTGTAATGTTTAATGCAGTTCATAAACACTGCACTTGTATCTTGGAGGTCACTGACTCTTAAAGGCTGTTCTGAAAGCAAAATCACTTTTTGTATCACTATATCTAAGAGAAATTTCTGAGGGTTCCAAGCATCTAGCTTACTGTTTATATACTTTATATATAAATCACATGAGAAAATCAGGCAGTGTTTGAAGCATACCATACTTAGAGGAGCCATGAAGGTATGATGGATTGTTTGAATAGTAAATTGTCTTAGACTGTTCTGCCTTTTAAGCTCTTGTGCCTAATATTTTAAAAGTTTTATGTAGTCTTCACTTTCAAGTGCCTCCTTTATTCTCCTAAATTCAGTTTCCATCTCTGGCAGCATTTTTTTTTTCTCTTTTAAATACTGTCTGTTAACCAGTTTTTGGTTAGTAAACAGAAATATTATACTTATTAGAACTGGGTATAAAAAGTAAATATATTTGGCTCACTCATAAACAGTGCACAGACTTTTTTTAATGTTTTTCTGCTTAGAGTTCTTTAATCATTTATGCCTAAATTTGCAACTGAATTTCAGATAATTAAAATTAGTGCCTAAAGCCTTGAATTAAGTGTTGCTGGATCAGTCTATGTCTGAAAGCAGAGAAAGGCTCTCCTTCCCTCTGGGACTAGAAGAGACTGTGGTTCAACTCCTGAGTAGATCTTGCCTTGTGATCTTCCACAATCACATGATCTTTTCTCTCCAATGAAATGGTAAGTTCCGTGTAAGCATAAATTCATAGTACCTGGCACATTTAGTCCTCAATAAACTTTTACTGAATTAAACTAAAGGCAAGTGTCAATTGAGTTATTACCTGATACTGTCTGATAAGGTGGGCCTTCGATGGTGGAAGTGTGGTCAGGCTCCTAAGAAATATGCCAAGATGATACTCAAAGTCCTATATGGGTTTCAACTTTTTAAAAAAGTCAAGCATAATCTCATGTGACTATGCCTATAATAAAATGACCTCAAAGCTTAATTTCTTTGCTTTTGGCCCAGACCCCTATAAACTTTTTTCTGTCTGAGAAAGGAAGCAAACTGGTAGCCACAGAGGGGCACAGGCCCTCTGACTACAAGGGTGAAGGCTGCCCACCTAGGCACCTGAGGTGCGTGGATGCTGGTGGCCTCACAGTTGGACTGGGATCACATTACTTTAGGGTTGAAATGGGGTTGGTCCCTGCTGGATGCCTGACCCAAGGTAACACACATGTGTGAGCCTAATGGACAAATGCAGATTGCTTGGTAGATGGATCCTGCCAAGCTGGAGGCCCTGGCAGGGGGTGGATGGGCAGCAGGGATTGTGCCCTATGTTTTTGATGGTATCACTCTTGTTTAGTAAGCAACTTGAAGAATTTTACAAAGAATGGAGAGAAATCAGAGGAGATTATTACCTGGTTCCTATTACAACTGAGAACAAATACTAGCTAAAGAGAAGCCTAACATTTGGGGTGTGCCAGAGTGAAATCTGGGTTCATCACTTCAATAAAGCACCCCAACTGAAAAACGGGAACATCAGTACATTTCACCTCACTCCATTCAACCATCCATCCATCCAATTCATCCATCTGATGCAGTTTTTATTTCATACCTGTCAGATGCCAGGCACTCGCATTTTTGGTTGGAATATAAATGTGGTCTAGCCTCTATTCTCATAGAGTAAATCTTACATTCAAGTGGAGAAATTGAGCCACAGAATATAACTTACTCAGTAGATAAAATGATGCCTGAAGATCTCACAGAGGAGACCTGGTCTGACTCAACCCCAGGAGCACATGGGCTTAGAACCCCCTCTGCCTCTTAGGAGGCTAAATATATCTTAGTGTCGCCTTCCCTCCTGTCAGAACACTCTCTCCCCCAGAAGGAAGTCTTATGGCCATTTCCTATAATGAATTCACTGGTGCCAATCAACCTGAATAGCACTCAAGTTATTCTTTAAAGAACCAGTAGAACTCCTCTGTGCAGCAATCTGGACCATACACATTTGTAGGGTACTTCTTTATCAACTTTATTTCTTTTATGAATATTTGCTAGTTATTCCATGTATTCAGGAGCCTCTTTAGTTAAACTGCATTTTCCTGGAAAAGTGTCCATTATTCCAGGTTCTCATCAAAACTTGGATTGCATAAACATCTGAAAGTTAAAATGTTAACAAATTAACTCTAGTTTCTGCTCAATACACATTCCTTCCAACCCACGTCTTCCCTATATGTATGACGGCAACACCATCCAATTCCTAAAAGGCAGAAACCCAAGAGATACCTGTATTTCTCATTCCTTCACCCCTTCCTTCCTTCCATCCATCAGTAATTTATTAATTCTAGCTCCAAAATGGATCTGGAATCTCTCCACTTCTTCCCATCTCCAATGCCCTTCAGTTGAGCTCTCTTTTTCTATTCTTTTTTTCCCTATTCTATTCTTCACTTCCCCAATCAATTCTCAACACAACAGCTAGAATGATTCTCTTAAAATATACATCAGATTACATTACCCCCATCCTCAATGCCTTTACTCAAAACCCATCCATATTTTCCTTCACCCTTAGTATAAAATTCAAACTCAACAAGGTCAAAGAAGCCTTTCCTCATTGAGAGTCAACCATGTTCCCAACTTGATTTCAAGTAAGACCACCTTATACCACTGTGATCCAAGAACTTTCAGTTCCTCAAAGATGTCAAGTTCTTCCTACCTGATCTGGTTGCCTTAAACTGTTCACAAGTCCAGGTTTTTCCTATTCTTGAAACACCACCTTAGAGAGACCTTTGATGACCATCCTATCTTAAATTGATACTTCACACCTGGTTAGTATCCCCAAAGTACTTAGTAAACTTGCAATTATTTTGTTTATTTGTCTTTTTTTCTGTATTCCATTAGGGAATTTATCTTTAATGGAGGTGGGAGCATGTGTGTTAACCACCATATTTCCCTATTTTGCAGAGTGTTTGATGCAGAGCCAAGACTCAATTATAAACACTTACTGAATGAATGAATGACCCAGATCCAAAAGGATAATAGCTAAGATGGGAGATATTGTGAAAAAAGAGAAAGCTCAGTGGAAAAGCTGTAATATGGGCAAAGTATCTTTCAGTGTTTGCTTACCCCACTCCAATTCACATCAACTGAATGAACAAAGCAAACCTTGTACCTACCCCAGTGATGCAATAGTAAAACTGGTTTTTGGCTTTCCTCATGAAGGTTGGATTGTATTAAGCCTGGAAGAAATTAGTCCATCTCATTATATTCACATTAGGCAATTAAAAATAGGAATATACATATACATATATGTATATGCATATACCATAGAGTTATTTCATAGATTATGTTACCAATGTTAGCTGAGGAGGGTCAAGGTTCAATCTAAGATATTGACATAAGAAATTAATATTTTAGACTTCCGGCCAAGATGGAGGCATAGGTGGACACACTGTGCCTCCTCTCACAACCAAAATTAAGGACAACAAAGATTTAGAAACAAGAAAACAACCAGAACTCATAGAAAATTGAACTGTACGGAAGTCCAACAACCATTCATCCATACTGGTAAGAGGGGCGGAGTCGCAGCAGGAAAAAGTGGAGGTGCAGACCAGGCATGCAGGCAGCAGCGGCTGGCAGACCCCAGGTGCACAGGTGGCGGCTAGCAGACCCTGGGCACTGGGTGGCAACTGTGCAGACCCAGTGAGGCCATGCAAGGCAGCTGGGTGACCAGGTGGTCCCATATTGGTGCGCAGATAATCCAGGCAAAGGGGAAGCAGCCAAAGGGACTGGAATCCGAGAGTGAGCACAGCAAGCACCATTGTTTCCTCTCAGACCCTGCCCCCACATACAGTGTCACTACCCAGCAACTGGGCTGCCCCACCCTGGGGAACACCTAAGGCTCCATCCCTCACTACCTAACAGCCGCAACAAGACCAAAAAAAAAAAAAAAAAAAAAAAAAAAAAAAAAAAAAAAAAAAAAAAAAAAAAAAAAAAAAAAAAAAAAAAAAAAAAAAAAAAAAAAAAACCACAGAAACAAAAATGGCTCAAACCAGAGAACAAATCAAAGCCCCAGAGCCAATTTATCTAAGGGACGAAGAGATAGCCAACCTATCAGATGCACAATTCAAAGCCCTGGTGATCAGGATGCTCAGAGAATTGGTTGATTTTGCTCACAAATTAGATGAAAAATGAAGGCTACAATAAGTGAAATGAAGAAAAATGCACAGGGAACCAAGAGATGGGAGGAAAACTGGGACTCAAATCAATGGAGTGGACCAGAAAGAAGAAACAACCAACCAAACAGAAAAGAATGAAGAAAGAAGAATTCAAAAAAAAATGAGGACAGCCTTAGGAACCTCCAGGACATCTTTAAACGTCCCAACATCCGAATTATAGGGGTACCGGAAGGGGAAGAAGAAGAGCAACAAGTGGAAAACTTATTTGAACAAATGATAAAGGAGAACTTCCCCAATCTGGCAAAGGAAATAGACTTCTAGGAAGTCCAAGAAGCTCAGAGAGTCCCAAAGAAGTTGGACCCAAGGAGGAACACACTAAGGCACATCATAATTACATTAGCCAAGATTAAAATGAAGGAGAGAATTCTAGAAGCAGCAAGGGATAAAGGCAGAGTCACCTACAAAGGAGTTCCCATCAGACTGTCAGCTGATTTCTCCAAAGAGACCTTACAGGCAAGAAGGGGCTGGAAAGAAGTATTCCAAGTCATGAAAATCAAAGGCCTACATCCAAGATTGCTCTATCCAGCAAAGCTGTCATTTAGAATGGAAAGGAAGATAAAGTGCCTCTCAGATAAGGTCAAGTTAAAGGAGTTCATAATCACCAAGCCCTTATTATATGAAATGTTAAAGGGACTTATCTAAGAAAAAGAAGATAAAAATATGAACAGTAAAAAGACAGCAAACTCACAGGTATTAACAACCACACCTAAAACAGAAGCCAACTAAGCAAACCACTACAACAGAAGCAGAAACACAGAAATGGAGATCACATGGAGGGTTAGCAACAGGGGAGTGGGAGGAGGAGAGAGGGGGACAAGGTACACAGAACAAGTAGCACAGACAGTGGGTAGAAAATAGACAGGGGGAGGGCAAGAATAGTGTGGGAAATGTAGAAGCTAAAGAACATATGACACACGGACATGAACTAAAGGGGGGGATTGTGGGTGGGAGGGGTTGTGCAGGATGGAGGGGAATGAAGGGGGGAATGGGACAACTGTAATAGCATAATCAATAAAATATATTTAAAAAGAAATTAGTATTTTATTTGATTCTATTTTATGTATCATTTATCAATACCACTAGCCCACACCTGTGAAGTATTTTTTAAGTATATTTTATTGATTATGCTATTACAGTTGTCTCATTCTTTTTTCTCCCCTTTATGCCCCCCTGCTAGGTACTCCCATTCCCTCCAGCATTCCCCCTGCTTAGTTCATGTCCATGGGTTTTACATATAAAGTTCTTTGGCTTCTCCATTTCATATACTATTCTTAACCACCCCCTGTCCATTTTGTACCTACCAATTATGCTTCTTATTCCCTGTACCTTGTCCTTCATTCTCCCTCTTCTTCCTTCCAGCTGATAACCCTCCATGTATCTCCATTTCTGATTCTATTCCTGTTCTAGTGGTTTGCTCAGTTTGTTTTTGTTCTTAGGGTCAGTTGTTGATAGTTGTGAGTTTGTTGTCATTTTACTGGTCATAGTTTTGATCTTCTTTTTCTTAGATAAGTCCCTTTAACATTTCATAGGGCTTGGTGATGATGAACTCCTTTAACTTGACCTTATCTGGGAAGCACTTTATCTGCCCTTACATTTTAAATGATAGCTTTGCTGGATAGAGCAATCTTGGATGTAGGTCCTTGGATGTAGGTCCTTGTTTCCAGCTCCTTCTTGCCTACAAGGTTTCTTTTGAGAAATCAGCTAATAATCTTATGGGCACTCCTTTGTAGGTAACTCTCTCCCTTCCTCTTGCTGCTTTTAAGATTTTCTCCTTATCTTTAATCTTTGACAATTTAATTATGGTTATATCTTGGTGTGTTCCTCTTTGGCTCCAACTTGTTTAGGACTCTCTAAGCCTTCTGGACTTCTATGCGTGTTTCCTTAACTAGATTGGGGGATTTTTGTTTCATTATTTTCAAGTAAGTTTCAATTTCTTGCTCTCCCTCTTCTCCTTCTGGCACCCCTATGATGTGGATGCTCGAACATTTAAAATTGTCTGAGGTTCCTCAGCCTCTCTTCATTTTTTGAATTTGTTTCTTCATTCTGTTCTGGTAGAATGTTTATTTCTTCCTTTTATTCCAAATCATTTATTTGAGTCCCAGTTTCCTTCCATTGACTGTTGGTTCCTGCATATTTTTCTTTATTTCACCTGTATAGCCTTCACTTCTTCCTTTATTTTCAGGCCATACTCAATCTTTTCTATGAGCATCCTGATTACCAGTGTTTTGAACTGTGCATCTAATAGGTTGGCTATCTCTTTGTCACTTAATCCTTTTTCTACAGTTTTGATCTGTTATTTTATTTGGGCCATATTTCTTTGTCTCAGCACACCTGTTATGTTGTAAGGGGGAGAGCCATAGGTATTCTCCAGGGCGGGACAACCCACTTCGCTGTGTTATGGTGTTATATTTGGGGGAGGGGTCAGAGAGGGAACAATACCACTTGCTTCACTCTCACCCCCACTTTCAAGAGATTGGCAGTTTCTCCTGCCACCTCACCCCCACAGGTTTTTACTGCCAGACATTCTGAGGCATTATTTTCCCCATGATGGAACCCTGGGTTGTATGGTGTGTCTTGCTCTGCAATTGATCCTCCCAGTTTATCCATATAGGAATGTGGGACTGCCCAGTCAGCAGTTGTCACCTTGCCCATGCAGTCCACCAGCCACTGCCTTGCCGTGTGTCCTCTCTGCCCTGGTTGCCTGTCTCTGCCCCTCCTACCAGTCTGGATGAATATTTCTTATTTAACTCCTTGGTTGTCAGATTTTCATATAGTTTGATTTTTCTGGCAGTTCTGGATGTTTTTTGTTTTTAAATTTGTTGTTGTCCTTCTTTTGGTTGTGCGAGAAGGCAAAGCACATCTACCTGCACTTCCATCTTGGCTGGAACTTCTGCAGAGATATTTTACGACCACATTTCAAAGAACTGAGTCCCAGTTCCTCTGTAGCATTGTGTCAGGATCTAGTCTGAGAAATGTCATTCATGTCTCCCTAGAAAAATATATAAAGCCAACACTAATGTGCAAACATGACAGAAGGACAGACAGCAGCTCCTGACCACGTCCAGATATTAGATCTCTACCAAGCTACTTAAACACTCTAAATCTCATAGGCACTTCAAGCACTTAGCCCAGAGCCTGGTGTCCAGTACATACTCAGTGTGAGCTAAAGAGCATCACCAACCTCTCTCATCTGCAAGCCACAAGGTGGTTTCCTTAGGTATTTGGGAGAAAGGAGAACAAATGCAGAACTCTGAGATATGTATATCTAGAAGCAATTTTGTTATTATTCTAAATTCACACAGGAGGCTATTATCAAGGGAAATGAATGTAAATGGTAATTAATATCCTGCAATGTAGTCTGTATGAATCAATGAAAGAGTTGTCTAAAATGTGGGCTTCAGTCAAAATAAGTAAATTCTCTACATTTCAGAAGACTAGGGGGTATAATCTTCTCTAATGCTTATTGTAGTGTTGCTTTATACTAGCTGTTATCAAATTATGAACCTTTGGACCCTTAAGGGCTCCCCAATCCTTGGTTCTGAAAGGTGAACATTTATTTTGGAAAAGGGTAGCTACACTAAGACATTATTTACTTTTTTTATTCTTACTTTCCCACCAATACACCGTTGAATTTTCCAGAGGCTACATAACATGTGACATATCACAACAGACTGAATTCAGAAGCAGACATGAGAATGCAGCTATCTTCTATTAAGCCAGACATTAAAGAGATTTGCAGAAACATAAAATAGTGCTACCCTTTTCACATTACCTGTTTTGAAAAGTCTGGTTATTTTTCATAAAAATCTATTACTTACATCAATATATGCAGATTTATTTGCTATTTTAAAATAAATACATGTTTTAAATCTCAGTCTCAATCTTTAATATGGAAAATTTTCACAGCTGTAACCCATAAATCAAAAGCTCCTTGGAGATTCTCAATAAATTTTAAAAGTTTAAGCCTCTCTTGGGTCCTCTCTTCTAAGATGACCAAGAAAAGAAGGAACAACTGTCATGCCATGAAGAGTCACAGACATAGGCAGTTCATTCACTGCACCAGCTGTACCCAATGTGTGCCCAAGGACAAGGCCATTAAAGAGCTCATCATGGAAATACAGTAGAGGCTGAAGCTATTAGGGACATTTCTAAAGCGAGTGTCTTCGATGCCTGTGTGCTTCCCAAGCTGTATGTGAAACTACATTACTGTGTGAATGTGCTGTTCACAGCAAGATAGATAGTAATCATTCCATTGAAGCCCAAAATGACAGAACACCCCCACCCCAATTTAGACCTGTGGGTGACCTCTACCATAGCCCATGTAAGGAGTTACATCCTTAAAGAGTGAAGAAAAGTTCCCTGAAAAAAAATAAAATGAAAATTAATTTTTTTTAGGTAAAAGTTTAAGAGGTCCCAGTTCCAAGAAGTTTGCGAACCATTCATGATCTGGGGCATTCAGTAAAGAGGTTTTAAAAGTATATCGCTAATTATTAGTAAGGGTTCATGGAGGGAGATGTGCATGAGCAAAAATTTTGAAAATCTACATTCAGTACTGTCATTATTATTAATTGTGTTAAATGGAATAACAGAGGAGTGGTAACCCAAATTTTGAAACTGTTGCTGTTTGAAATATATGGTGCAATAAGATTAATATCTGTCCTAAAACCATTTGACTTAGATTACTGTGACAGAAGCTGATTCTCAACTGGGAGATAAAGCTTTAGCCACTGCAAGTATATGTAGGGATGCCTTTTGATTGTTCAAGCTGTAAGAAAATACTAGAATTCCTCCCAGGGCAGAAGCAGAGGAGTGAGTACAGGACTCTGCTCTCTACTACCCCACTCCCTACACTCCAGAGAATGGGATGGGACTCACAGTGGATTGAAGCAGCAGCCTCAGAATGTGGGTGGGATAAACCCATTTGTTGTTTTATATATACATGAGTGTTCTTGATAGAATATATCTTGTATCAAGAACACAAGTCAGCATATAACTGAAAATCAACTGTTTACGCACAAATCTAAATCTTTTGCTCAAAATCTACTGATTTTAATTTTTTTAAATACTGCTTAAAATTAAAACAATTTGGATCACAAACACTGAAATTTGGATGATCCTGTTTCTGCTTTCGAAAATTCACCCTTCTAGGTTGATATCCTGAGCCAGATCACACTCAGGCAGTACCACAGGAGCAGCTGGTTTAAAAAGAGTAGCCATTTAACTCCTTATGTGAAGTTCTACCAGCATCAACCCCCATACTCTTGCTAAAGCATAGCTCACATTCAACTAAAATACTTCTAGGAAGAATACTTTAAAAAATTACCTAATCATCTGCAGGTCACAGAATGACTTCAGATCATCAGCCTGTTTCCCCAGAAATTCCTAAAATTGAGTAATAGGTATGTTTAGGTAGTAAGCATTTATTCTACCCTGGAACAGATTCTTGAAAGCCACAGAGAATGTTGTAAACAAAAAGAACTTACCAGAACATCTTTCTCAAGGTGTTTCAGGGCCTGAAAATCCTTCTCAAGATTGGTCAGCTCTTGAAGAACAAAATTGTGAAACTGCTCTAGTTTATTCAGTCTGCAAATGTAAAAGAAACAGATATCACTGGGGCTGCTTGGCTGTGACAAAATGCACTCTTGATTAATCCTCTTATAGCAGGGATACTTCACATTTGACTCTAGATGGTTCTTGTTTTTAAGAAGTCACATCTCTCTTCTCTTCCCTCCCCTCACTGCCAGCCCATCCTCACCCTGAAACTTAACTGCAAACTGTGATTTACCCTTTCAACAGAAGCCCAGAGAAAGCTGGTATTTCAATCCATACTTTGTAGAGAGCAAAGGAGAAATAATGCCAGGAAAAAGGGGGCCAACACCAGACCTGGGCTAGAAGCCACTGTACCACCAGCCACAGCTCCCCAATGCTTCCTACCTTCCACTTGCACCCCTTTTCTTGAGTAAGCTGTCTCTAAAAGCTGAAATCGGCTAGCAAATTTTAGTTCTGAAATTTCTAACATTTGCTATTGTGTCTAACCACCATACAAACTGCTTCTTTGTGTGCTTGCTTCTTGTCTGTCTTCTCCATTACACAGAAAATTCCACAAAGGCAAGTTGCTCTTGACGCTCACTCTCCCTGCACTCCTGCCTGTGGCACAGACCCAGCACCTTGCATGCTCACAGGCATAGGCGAAACAAAAAGTGAATAAATGTTTGCCCCCTGGAAGACAATAGAAGTTCCAGAAGTCTCAAATCCTTCTTGGGCTTGTTTTAAGAATCAAATGGCAAGTACATGTATAAATGTTTGAAAAAAATTATAAACTTCTATTCACATTATGTAGCCCACTCTAGGAAACTTTCTACTTCAGTTAAGCAAATTGACCTGCCATCACTGTCTTCCCACCTTCGTTTAAGGCCATTCTCTCCAACAGAAACAATCTCTATACTCATCTTCCCTATCCCGTTCAAACCTTTGTTTCCTGACCCTCACTGCAGATGCACTTCCATAGTAATCACTCTGGATTAACTCCAGACACTACAGAAACCCACCTCTCCACTCGCACCTCTCATCCTGCACATCTCTCTGAACTCTCAGCACCCTTGTGCTGTTTGCTACATGGTGACAGGGGTATGTGTGTTCACACACACATGTGCATGCATGTACATGTGTGTACTATTTTTATTGTGTCAAAACATACATAAAATTTAGCCTTTTAACCATTTTAAGTGTACCGTTCAGTAGCAGTATAAGGCTATTAGCAATTTTGTGCAACCATCACCACCATCCATTTCCAAAACTTTCCCATCAATCCAAACAACAACCCCGCATTGTTTAAACAATAACTACCTGTTTCCTACTCCCCCAGCTGCTGGTGACCTCTATTCTACCTTCCATCTCTATGAATTTGCCTATTCTGGGTACATCATATAAATGGAATCATACAGTCATTGTCCTTTTATATATTTCACTTAGCATAATGTCCTCACAGTTCATCTATATTATAGCCTGTATGAGAATTTCACTTTTTAAGGCTGAATAATATCCACTGTATGTCTCTACCACGTATCATTTATCCAGCATTTTTTACATATATATACACACTTGCCCTGTCTTCACAATTGGATTATGAACTTTTTAATAGTATCTTAGAATCATATAATGGAAAACCATAAAGAAGCTTAAGGAAGGCCTTTAGTTCAACCCTTATCTTATGAGTGAAGAATCACACACCTGCAAGGGGTAAGCCATGTATCAAACCTCACATCTTCCCAAGCTTCAACTCCTCACAAGCCAGCACAGAGGTCATGAGACAAATGTTTGTGAGCAATCACACTTTCATGAACTTGTTTTGAGCTTTTATGCACTTACCTGCAGTGATGTATCTGGTTTAAAAATTTTATTAGGCAACTCGGTGCTTGCTTTGCATATTTTGAATAAAGTGTACTCCTCCTGTACCTAAGCTAAACCATAACAACAATAAAAAAGGGTCACATTTGGGTTAACCATAACCTCACAAATTGAGTGTAGGCTTTGTACTAAAAAGATGTTGACAGCATATCATATTGATTGCAAACACTATGGCTAGAGAATAGTGATAAGGTTCCATGCTACACACCTTCCATGCATTACCTCAGGGTCAGTACCAATAAAGAACAATAAGCTAAAATAGAAAAACTCACATTCATACTATTGCTACACATATTGCATATCATGTACAAATTTCCATTATAAATTTGCTTACATTGAGAAAATGAGACTTCGGAGATCTTTCAACTTAGGATTAGGGTATGTTAGGGTAAGATAGTTCTCTCATATGTGCTATTAAATAACTCTAGGGATATACAAAAATAGGACAAAAGGGGGGCACTGAACTGGTTCTAAAATTCATCTGGCAGATAAAAGTTTGGGGACAGCCTGTACATGCAGTGTCACAAAAAGAAGCCACCACTCAGCTGAACACTCACCCACAGCCTAACTCCATCTCTGTCCCAGACACCTCTCTTATCCACATGCCTCCTCCCTGCTCCTCTTTGTTTATCACTGTGACCAAATCATTGCCTCCTAGTAGTTTAGCTGTCTAGAATGCTATCAATGAAACCAAAGCATGAGTCTAATTTTCATATAGTCCATCTGGTTGCATGGTAGCAAATGGGCATGAAATAGCTGTCTTATAAATACAAACCACAATTCACAAAGGCTCTAAAGTCAGTGACCACAGCTAAGACAAATCTACCTTCCCAAAACACTCAGGAACACTTTCACACATAAGAGACAACAGGATTAATAAATAATATGAACCTGTTACTTTAAACTCATCACAGGCTAGCTTTTCATCGTTAGTGGATCATTACCTTGTATCTTCTTTTCAGTTCTCTAGTGAAGTTTTCAAAGGTTGTGATGACAGCAGAACTATTCAAGTTCTCTGGCACAACTGCCAGGGATGGAGGAGAAATGCCTTCTGAACAATAAAAATAAAACATGAAGTAAAATTAACAAAGTGCTTGACGTAGATGTGATCAGTCTGTTAGCTGAACTGAGGATGGACACTCAGGCAGAAGCACAAGTCCAATCCACCAAGCTGCACAGCTGCCTGGCAGTGACCACAGCAGGGCTGACTCTGACTGAGGCCAACAAGGCCATTCAAGCCAAGAGTCCTTGCAGGAGGCACTTCATGTCACTTCCCATCAAACCTCACTCTCTAGTAAATGCCCATTTAACTCAAACTTTCCCAGCACTTTTAATCAGTGCAACTGGTAGTATGTCTAAGAAGCAGGCTGTGGTGTTGTAAGGAGTTTTAAGGAAGACGTGGTGGGTAGGACATTTCTATAAGGCAGGGGTGTCAAACTCATTTTCACCAGGGGCCATTATCAGCCTTGCAGTTGCCTTCAAAGGGCCGAATGTAATTTCAATTCCTTACCAGTTAAAGAGTAGTTACATTTACAGTCCTAAAATTATTTCAGCCCTTTGAAGGCAACTGCGAGGCTGATGTGGCCCTGATGAAAATGAGTTTGACACCCCTGCTATAAGGGAAACACTGACATAGCAACTTATAGGTGCCAGAAGTTTCATTAGGGCACATGAGGGCTCTGACACCATTCTAAGGGACTTGCATGTGTCAACTCATTTAATCCTCTTAAAAACCATGTGAAGTAGGCACTGTTACTGTCCACATATAATAGAGAGATCAAATAACTGGTGCAAGCTCACACCAGTTGCTTCAGGATTGGAACCCAGGCTGTCTGGCTCTTAACTACCACCCCCTAGCACCTCTGGTCTTCCCAATTTGCCTTCTTGGAGCCTTTTGTTTCAAAGTGTAATGGCATCACTCATCCAGAAGGCTAGCTCCACCTACGAGGCCATCTCAGGTCATTCTCCTTCATTGCTTTAGAGTAAACATATGCAAAACAAAAATTTAGTTACATATTTTTCGGACTATAACATGCACCTCCCCCCCACCAATTTGGGAGGAATAATGGTTGTTAATTCTGCTGCTGAGTTCTGTTTACATTTACATTGGTGAAATATTATGTTATTTATGTTATTAAATATTTTACCACATTTTTTGCTTCAAAATTTTTTTTCCTATTTTCCTCCTCTAAAACCTAGGTGCAACTTATGGTCTGAAAGATATGGTAATAACTATCAACTAAAGGCAGAGACCTGTAAGTTTAGGAACCTTTGGACCTGAAAATTGCCACAAAGAAGAATTAAGTGGCAGAAACCAAAAGGCTAGAAGGGGATGTGCTTACTTTTATCTGTAATTTGTGCAAAAATTTACTTGTCTCTGAAAGGACAGAATGCTTAGAGTTTTACAGCTGCTATGAACTTCACACTGTAACTCTTGTAATTCATATTGCTACATTCAGTCACACTTTGTCACACTCTTGCATGACTGGCTGGCTGGGTGTATAATGTTACCTGACAAGTCTGTTTCTTCTGTCACTGATGAAAAAGATCCTGGAGCATCATCTTCTTTCAATTTTGACTGTTTCCACTTAGCAAAACTGCCATCTGATGTGTCTAAAGGTAAGCACAGTGTATTAATAACCACACACACATTTATTTTGTCCCAAGTTTATCTGTCCTCTTTTTTGCCAGCTAGTATCTAATCTTGATGAGCAGCAAGTGAAAGTTGTTTCCTGTTACTAACTACTTATTATTTGGTACATTCAACAAATATCAAAGCACTAAGTCTAATGATATCTAAAAAGGACACATGGGGATAGGCCTCTCTTTGATGAGTTCTGTACCATTTAGGAACACCACTCTGCTTATCAAGGTACAGACTGACTCAAACAAAAAGCGGTAATGATTGGCATCAAACACCCGCTCCCCAACCCTGGAAAAAAAAATTTCCCAGGCTCCAGGCTTAATAGCAAAGTATAAGGGTTTCCAGGCAAATGGGTTTTGGAGGCTCGTCTGATCACCCCGGGGAGTGCGCCACCTGCTGGTAACACTGGAGCCTCAGAGTTGTAATAAGACCTACCTTATAAATAAGGTCATTTTGGCTCCTCACTAGCTCAAGTGACTTTGAAGGCCTCAGTTTATGAGATTTAAATATAGATTCTCTTTTCAACTCGGCATTTACTAAATATTTTCTATTCTTATATTCACTTTTACCCCATCCAGGCCCTCCTGATTTTATCAATGTCACCACCATTGTCAACAGTGCACTAGCATTAGTTTGACTCTTGCTTTTCTTTACCATCTACTTCTCTTCTGTCACCAAGGCCTGAGATTCTGCCTATAGAATGAATCCATACCTGCTCCTGCATTCGCACATCATGGCTCTGTCCACGCCTGAATTCCTACACCATGACCCTGGAGGATCTCATCAATCCCATACCTCCAGGTGTCATCTGTCAAATACCTCTCTTGCCTGAGCTCTCCTAGGTAGCAAAGTTGTGTTTCCAATTACCTACATAACATTTCCATCTCAAACCTACTCTTTTCTATTCCTCCTCATCCTAACCACTTTCTTCCCCACCACACACATAACCCCTACACACACACTTCTCTGGTAAGTCATCTGCTTTTCCTCCCTCTCCTCACATATCCAGCTAGTCACTATTGGTTTTCCCTCTGAAAGTTTTGAAATATTATTTTATTAATATGCTTAATGTTTTTTAATATTCCATGTGCAAGGAGTTGTGTGCTATGGTGGGCAGACAGTAGAGAAGCAAAGAAGCAAGTTTCCCTTTCTCCACTCTGCTCTTCTACCCTAGTCTCCTTGAGCTTCCCCAGACACCCCAGACACATTCTAACCTAAAGGCCTTTGCACTTGCTCTTCATCCAACTTTAGCCCTTTCCCCACATTTCTGCATTAAGGTTTTTCTCTGGCCATCCAACTTAAATTTCAATACCCCCCTCCCAATGTTTAAACTTCTTCTATAATTTATTTTTTCTTAGACTTTATCACAATATAACACTTAATACCATCTCCCAACCTTTAATCCCTTTTCCTGATTTTTCCTTAGCCTTTATCACAATATAATATAATACATGTTTTATTTTTCTTGTGTATTATTTCTCCCCCACTAGAAGGTAAGCTCCAATGAGGTCAGGCATTGTGTCCATTTTGTTCTCTAGAACAGGGGTTCCACAACCTCTGGGCTACAGACAGGTATTATTCCAGGCCTGTTAGGAACCACGCTACACAGCAGGAGGTGAGCTTGAATGTAATGTGCTTGACTCATCCTGAAACCATACCCCATCTCCCACCTGTGGAAAAACTGTCTTCCACAAAAATGGTCCCTGGTGCCAAAATTGTTGGGGACTGCTGCCCTAGAATATGTAACATGTAAAATGGCTCACAAATAACAGAAATTCAATAGACATTTATAGACCAAACAAATGAATAAATGCTGCAGAATATCCAAGCTTCTACAATGTAAGATATGACATCTTAACTTCTAGTCAAGATGGGGGTGTAAGTAAATATGGTACTTGCCTACTCCCAGAACCCCCTCAAAATTACAACTACAGAACAACCATCATTCAGAACTGCCTGAAATGTGGCTGAATGGAAGTCCTACAACTAGGGAATTAAAGAAGCTACATGGAGACTGATAAGAGGACAGAGATGTAGAATAGGCTGGTCCTACACCCACATATGGTGGATCAAAATTGGAAGGGATATCTTGGCTGCAAAGGTCCCCCCTGAGAAGCAAGGGAACCCAACCCAACATCAGGCCCCCTAACCCAGGGGTCCAGTGCCAGGAAGAGAAGTCCCCATAGCTTCTGGCTGTAAAATCCAGCAGGAATTGTGGTTGAGGGAGAGTAAGAGCTTTTGGAGTCCCAAGAAGTTCCTCTTAAAGGGCCCATGCAGAGACTTACTCAGACTCACTCACTCCCTCTGAGCTTGAGTTGAGGCAGCAACTTAAAAGGCACCAGGGACATAGGCAGAGGAACTGAATTATCGTGCATCAGGGCAAGAGTTGGGGGCATCTTTCTTTGAGACCGAAGTGCTGGCAGAGGCCACTGTTCCTTTGCTGAACCCTCCCCTCACAGATCTGGCAGACAGGCACCATATATGAGACTCTATCAACCTGACTCACACTGTTTTCCCTACCCTGGTGATTCCCTGAGGCTCTGCCCCACCCAACCTTCAAGTCCACCCAAGCTGTTTCCAGTGGCTTTTCAATATGAATGGCCTGTCACAACTCATTCTTCAGATGTTCCTGAAATCTCTTAAACAAGCAGCATCTGTCCTCAGTGAGCCCCATACCTTTCACTAAGTGGCCCCAGGCCCAGCACTGGTGGCACCTGGCCTTGGTTAACAGCTTGCCCTCAACTGGGCACCTCTGAGCCCAGCACAAGTAGCAGCCACCTGCACATTTCTCTGTAGCTCATGCTGTGTGTTCCTAGGTAGAACACAGGCAATAGCTGACCTTGGCCTGCACCTCCCAGGAGGCCCCATAGTCAGCTGATAGCTTCAGACCATATCAGAGTACCATTATCCAACCACTTCCACAAGCAATACACTAAAAGAATAAATTCCATGGGCACCAGAGCCCTGCTGAAGTAAGTCCTGCTCTGTGGAGTGGGCCCCCTGCACAGCTGATCATCCATAGTAATCAGTGGTCACGGTCAGTTCTCACAGCTGATTGGTCTGGTGGTTAATTCCTCCCATTGATGTGCCAACAGTAATCAAGGTTCAACTACAAGAGGAGGGTGTACACAGCCTACACAGGGCACACCTCAAGTACCCAGATTAGATGATAGTGGAGGCTGTGCCACTGGACCCTAGAGAACACCTACTACATTAGGCCACTCTACCAAGTCTGGGAGACACAGCAGCTCTACCTAATATGTAGAAACAAACATTGGAGACCTCCAAAATGAGGAGACAAAAGTAACATACCCCAGGTGAAAGAACAAAACTCTAAAAGAAGAACTAAACAAAATGGAGACAAGCAATGTACTAGATGCAGAGTTCAAAACACTGCTTATAAGGATGCTCAATGAACTTAGTAAAAACTTCAACAGCATAAAAAATAACCAGTCAGAAATGAAGGATAAACTAACTAAAATAAAGAATAATTCACAAGAAATCAGCAGTACAGTAGATGAAGCTGAGAATCAAATTAGCAATTTGGAATATAAGGAAGTAAAAAACACCCAATCCAAACAGCAAAAAGAAAAAAAGGGTCCAAAAAATGAGGATAGTGTAAGGAGCCTCTGGGACAACTTCAAGTGTACCACCATTCACATCATACGATTGCCAGAAGAAGAGAGCAAGAAATCGAAAACCTATTTGAAAAAATAAAGGCAAAAATTTCCCTAAGCCAGTGAAGGAAACAGACATAAAAGTCCAGGAAGCACAGAGAGTCCCAAACAAGATGAACCCAAAGAGGCCCACACCAAGACTCACAATCAAAATGCCAAAATTTAAAGACAAAGAGAGAATGGTAAAAGCAGCAAGAGAAAAGCAGTTACTTACCTATAAGGGAGCTCCCATAAGACTGTCAGATGATTTCTGGCCAGCAGAGTTGACAAGAAATACTCAAAGTAATGTAAAGCAAGGACCTACAAGCAAGATTATTTTACCCAGCAAAGCTATTACTTAGAATCTAAGGACAAAGAATTTCCCAGACAAGAAAAAGCTAAAGGAGTTTACCACCAAACCAGTATTATATGAAATGTTAAAGGGTCTTCTTTAAGAAGAAAAAGAAAAAAAGAGACAAAAAATTTGAACAATAAAATGCCAATAAATACATAATCTATCAACAATTGACTCTAAAAAAACAAACAAGCGGAACAGAAACATAGACTCATATACACAGAGAGCATATTGATGGTTGCCAGATGGGAAGGAGTTGAGGGGATGGATGAAAAAGGTAAAAGGATTAGGAGTACATATTTGTTACAGAACAGTCATGCCACTGGCTCAGTTTTGTTTCCATGGTAACTATATGCCTCTTTTAATCAGGACATTTTTACATTCTCATAAAGCAGATAAAACTACATATATAGCCCTGGCTAGAGAAGCTTAGTTGGCAACATACCACAAACAAAAAGTTCACAGGTTTCATTCCCAGTCAAGGCACATGGCTGATTTGTGGGTTTGATCCCCAGGAGGGGTGTATATGTGAGGCAACCAGTTGATGTTTCTCTCTCACAATCCTGTTTCTTTCTCTCCTTCACTTTCTCCCTCCCTTCCCCAGACTCTAAAAACAAAAACAAAAACCCCAAGACTACATATAGAAAACATCTCCAAATGAACACAAATAGTAAACACATCATTTCTGAAATTAAAGCCATCTCAAACATATGATAACTAACCAAGATGGCAGAGGAATGAGTGGGAGCTACATTAACTACCTCTCAGGACCAAAATGGAATTACAACTAAATTAAAGAAAAACTGCCCTGAATAGCAAACTGAACACTCGCTGGACAGAGAAGCCTTATAACAAAGGACAGACAGAAGAAACCACCTCACCACAAGACTGGTATGAGTGCAGAGGTGTGAGAGGGTTAGTGGGGCTCCTGCAGGCAGCAGCTGAAGTTCCAGAGGGGTATTTTAGTCACAGGGGGGCTCCCCTTGAGAAGTGTCAGGTCAAGACCGAAAGCTGGGCCCCCATCCTAAGCACCAGAACTGGAAAAGAAACCCAAATAACATATGGCTATGAAAAGCATTGCAGTTTCTGTCCACCGGGGTGAGATAGCTAGAGAAACAGAGAGCCTCTAGAGGGCCAACACACAATTTTCTCTTTGCAGCCCCACACGTTGCCATCTGGCAGAAGGAAGGCAGAGTGAACTAGAGATGCATGAGAAGAGTCTGGGACTGATGGCTCTGGTGAGAAAGCAGAGGGATGAGCTGCCAGGATCCCTGTGTTGAGTCATTTCCCATACTGCAGAAGCCATCTCTCTCCAGTAGAGAACTCCCCTCCAAATGACATCAGCCTGAGAGGAAGCAATACCCCCACCCACAAGAATCGGTGTCACCCCACCCTGCAGAGCTCACACCAGGCTGCTAGGTATAGTTGGAGAATATATCAGTGATTAAGCAACTTGATTTATTCAGCAACTAAATTTATTTCTTCTTTTTATTTGCTGTGGCTAGGACTTCCAAAAGACATATTTTTCATTTTCACCAATAACTTTATTGATGTGGCTATTTTGAGTATGTTGGCTATATCCTTCATAGTATAACACTGATTGTTCTCAATTAATATTTCAATTTGATCATATAATCCACCCAACCGTGGAGCATCGTCCAGCGAGAAATCTCCAGCATGAAACTTTGCAAACCACTTTCGACATGTTTAACCAGTTACAGCACCTTCTCTAGAAACTGCACAAATCTTTTTTTGCATTTCAGTTGCATTTTTACCCCTTGAAATAATAAAGCATAATACGCCAAAAATGTTGCGTATTTTCTCCCATCTTCAATATTAAAATGGCTACACAAAATTTCACCAATTTTCATAAGATTTTTTAAATGCATGCTGATATACCAGCTGTCAAAATCAATCTAACAAAATAGTTTCAAATGAAGTAAAGACAACTAAGCACTACTATAGCTGTCTTACAGAAAGAAACAAATGAACTTTTTGTTTAAACTAATACTGCCATTTGCAACAGCATGGATGGATCTTGAGGATAGTATGGTAAGTGAAAGCAGTTAGTCAGAAAAATCTAAGAACCATATGATTTCACTCATATGTGGGATACAAAATTGAAACTCGTGCACACAGACAGCAGTGTGCTGGCAGGAAGGGTGGTGGAGTGGGAAGGAGAGGGGACCCAGTATATGGTGACGGAAGATGGCTTGACTGTTGGTGGTGGGCACACAATGCAATGTACAGATCTTGTATCATGAAAATGTACAGTTGAAACCTATATGACATATTAACCAATGTAACCCCAAAACTTAATTAAAATCTTTAAAAAGAAAAAACAGAAAAGCCTTTAAAATAAATAATAACAAATATATATTACAATGTGTGGGATTCACCTAGAGTAGCACTTAGAAATGTATAGCATTAAATGTATATAATATAGAAAATAGTATATGAGAATCTTTCACTTTTGATAGGGAAGAATTTCTCAAGACAAAAAAAAGTACCAACTATAGAGAAAAGATAAATAATGTACAATTCATTAAAGTTAAAAACTTTCATTTTGTGAAAAACAAGTCATAAAGACATACACGTACACAGACAGCATCATAGAGAGTGAGAAGTGCAAACTACGACACGGAAGAAGGTATTTATAAAACACATAACCAAGTCTAGAATATACGAAGAATTCCTAGGAATTTATATAAAGACAATCCATGGGCAAATTGGCAAGACATGTTTAAACACTATGCAAAAAGGAAATTCAAATAGCTAATAAACATATAAGATGATGCTTAAATTTTATCAGGGATATTCTAATTAAAACTTCAATGTATACGTAAACATGCACATATACACACACACATCAAAAATTTTAAACACCAAGTGATAGCAAGAAAGTGAAGCAGCAGAACTCTCATGCACAGCTAGCAAGAAAGTAAATCGATACAATCACTTTGGAAAAAGTTTTTCACCTTTAAAACTGTTAAAAGATTATTATATACTCTGTGGCCCAGCAATTCTATGTCTAAAAAACACTTTAGTAGAGAACATTTTTCTATACCTGCATGATGAAATAAATGTACATGATTCTTCATCATGGCACTACTTCTAACAACTAAAACTGTAAAACAATTCAGAGACCTCACGGTACTAGAATGAATAAATACAAGATAGTGTATTCATGTAACCGAATGCTGTATCTTGACGAAAGAGAATATACTTCACCTACATGCATCAGCATAAATGGATATTACAAATGATTATGAGCAAAAGAAACAGGCTGCATGAGATATATGATGCCATTTGCTTAAATTTCAAATCAAATATAAACTACTTATTATTAGGAATGCACACAAAGAAAGTAAAATCATGAAGAAAAGCGACAGAAGCGTTTCCACAAGTCAGGACTGCTGTTACCTCTGTGAGGGACCAGGGAAGGAACAGGGCAGGGCCCTGTGCAGATGTGGTTACATATGCGTTCACCTTATCATCACTCTTTATACTGTGTACATGTTCTGTATTCTCTTCTGAACGTGTCGTATTCTTCATAATGGAAAAGTGAAAACAATAAAAGCAGTGGAGTCAAATGCAAAACTAAACTGAATGGGCCCCTGTGAGGGGAGGACTGGGGATGGAGCGTACACCAAGATCTGGAAACAACAATGTTCTGAAACTGCACGGTAGTTCTCAGATGTTTGCTGTGTTGCTACACTAAACATTCTGCATGTAAGTCATGACTATTTGAATCTTCCTAAAATTTAATTTAAAGTGTAAGGAAAAAAACAAACAGTTCACAAACACCCTAAACAGCAGTTAGGCACTGTACTCATTCACCACATTGTCAATTATCCTGGAAACCTTCATATTACTATTACCATGAAAAATGAATTTGCAAGTTTTAATAACTTGGCCACACAACTTTTTGAAGCATTTCTGATAAACTCTAAGTGCCCCCACTATGCTCTTCTCTGAAGCCAAAAAGGAGGTATGCAGGTTGATGGGATTAGGGTCCCCAAGCTATAGGCTTCTTGATGTTAAGACACTCTTGTTCCTGAGTGAAGCCCCATGTCCCTCCCCTTGACCTTCATGCACATTTGGAGCTGGTGAGCAGATCAACCCGCACTGTCCAAGGCCTGGCAATTGTCATTCTGTAAAGTGAGTTTATCTGCTGCAGTTTGAATAACGCAGCCTGCAAAATCCAATAATTTTGCTTCACTCTGCAAAAAGAGTTTAGTATTCTCTCACCTCTGTCCTCCAGATTTTCCAGTTTATGTTTGAGGTTAGCACTTTTCATCAATAGCTCTTGGTTCATCTTAAAAAAAGCAAAAAACAGGCCACAGATACATGTATTTATATAAAAAAAAGTGTTGTATTATCCCTTAAGAAGGAATAAGCAGTACATCATGTAAATATATCATTAGTACTGGAAAATCAGATAAAAACCCAACAATTAAGGAGTACCTTAGGTAAATTTTCTTCAACTTCAGAGTGCTCCAATGAAGAGAGACTGTTCAGTGGGTGGGGACTTTGAAGTTCTGAGTATTAGAGAGAACAGTTTCAAGGGAATAAACAGACTAAGAAGCAATTTCAGGCACTTACATTTCACTATGCCTTTATATATGAAATTCCACTGAGAAAAAAGGGGGCTACACAGTACCTACTGAAACAACAAAAAAAACTTGACTGCATTTCTCATGGCGTGTATGGTTCTCAGGTTTGTAGCGCTGAACATAAAATAAATAGCCAGTTCAGATCAGTACCTTTTATAGCTGCCCATCTGGCCCCAAATTCATGGGCAAGCCTTCTACTGCCCCAGCCTATAATCCCTCTTCTTCTTCTCTCTCTACTCCCCTATTTCCTCTTATTCTCTAATGCTAATTTTCCTCTCTGCTTGTTTCTCTCCTCTACTTCTTTTCTGCCAGCAGCAGCCACACTAAGAGGTTGTCAGTTGCAGTTACTTTGTGCTAAACTGTAGAATGATAAAAGTGAATGAAACCTTCAAAAGATGCAAATAGTTTTAATAAAATTCAGTGGGGGTCAAGATACCTTATAGGTCAAGGGCTGGCAAACTCTGGCCCCTCAGGCCCTTCTGCAGCATGTAGTTTTATAATTCAAGTTTTATGAAAACACAGTCATGCTCATTGTTTTACATCTTGTCTGTGGTTGATTTTTTTTTTTGCTACCGCTGCAGAGTTAAATAGATGCAGCAGAAACAATAGAGACCAAAAAGCAAAAAAATATTTACTATCCAGTCCTTTACAGAAAAAATTTACCAGCCTCTGCTAGCAAGTCATCCTTTGAGTTTCTTGCCTCTTTAAAAAAGGAGAACCAGCAATTCTCATGTACAAGCTGATCTCAAATGTTAAAGTAAAATTGAAACATAATTATCCCCTTTCTTTTGCCAATGAGATAATTCAAGAGCACAATCATATCTTCACACTATCTTCAACATATATGAAAAGTGTTTTATTCACTTCAAACTACCTTTTCCCAAATATAATTTTTTTCTATGTAAATCAACAGAAAGCAGGTACCTGTTTTCTGGGCAGAAACTTCAGGAGTTAAAAGGGCAGAAGTACCCTTAAATCTTGTTCCAGAAATTGGAGGCATGGCATTATTTTGCCTGGCGGTATCTTTCCATAATGGTGTTAGAAGTTTAGCCTAAAATGTAGTACTTTTTAGAAATGGTAACATTCATAATCACTCAAGACAAGTTACCAAAAAATTCCAAAACATTTCCAATATCCTCTATACAGGTTTACATGTTAGATTTGCTCCATCTGAAACTAAACACTAAAACTATAAGATCCCAGAGTTGGAGCACATTAGGTCATGTATCAATTGATAATTCTAAATCAAAAGTAATTCCAAAGCAAAGATCTCAAAGTGAGGTCCCAGACCACATCAGCAATACTGGGAACCTGATGGAAATGCAAATTCTCCAGCCCCACCTATGATCTACTCAGTCAGAAATTCTGGGGACAGGACCCAGCTACCTATATTTTAACAAGTCACCCTGGTCATTCTGATAACTACTAAAGGTTGTTTTTTTTTTTTTTTTTAACTTTATGGCATTTTTTTCCACAACCATTTAGTCCCCTTACACCAAGTTAACCACTGCTGTAAATGAGGTTCTGGTAAATAAAACTTTATCAGAACACAGCCTACCCGTGCATTCCGGTGTTGTAGCAGGCAGCCTGCATGCTCCAACACAGAGAGGTGAACTTTGAAAACCAGTATTGATACAAAGTCAGCAATGCCTTCACTGAAAATAGCACGGAGTTCTTATCACTTACACAGCTTCAATTTATGGATTCTCAAAGCTTTGATGTTTCTTTGGTGCTTATTTAAAATAAAAGATGCATTTACTAAAAACTGTTTGTTTGGTCTATTTCTGACAACATTATTTCAGGTTAAACAAATTATTTTGGGTACTTCCTCTGGCTCATAGGTTTAATCTCTAACCTCTGTCATTACAGAACCTCAGAGCCCCTAAGATTCACAGAGGGCCACAGTCCCCTGCCTGCAGGAGGAAGGCAGGTTCGGGCAGGTATCCACTTCTGACTGGAGCACTGAACACATCATTGTCGACCCCTCGGAATCCCAGAAGCCCGACAGGATAGGTCTCATTTAATTAACAAGAAAGAAAAGCCAACTTCTGAGAGAGACAATTCAGCTAGTCGCAGGAAAAATTAGGCAATTCAAAATTGGTCTGGAGGACACTGATGTTTATTCTTAACCATTTTGCTATAAAACAAGATAAGTGAAGAGAATTAAGAAACTTTGAGGGTTTACTCAACATTTATATAGCCCTGAAGGCATTTCAACCACTTGCAAAATAAAGATTTAAATATTTAAATCTCTAAAAGCCTTGGAAGTAACATATCAACAAACTGAACACTAAGGGAAGAATTAAACCAAGAAGTTTATTTTTTAAAGTAAATTCAAAAGAGCACACATTTGCAGTAAATCAGAGCAGCCCAGATTGTATGCACTGTTACAATCTTTCAGCAACATTTGAAAACAATGAAAAAAGTGCCTAAACCTTTACTCAAGATTCATTCTAAATGTTTAGAAGTCCTTCCAGTTTCTACTAACAGTGGTTGACATACCAGTGCTTTGTTATTCTCATATTTCTGAAAGGTTTTTTTTTTTTTTTAAGAAAAAGATGCAATTTAACCCTATACAGATTGACCTGTGCCATGCTAATGCACAGGCAGCCCAGAGAAAATTTACTTACTTGGTCTTTCTCATGGTCGCTGCCCAGACTGGGAGGGGAAAGAGGCAAGACTAAAATGAAAAGGAAAAGTGTACAATGGATACATTTACTTAGGAGAAATCTAAAAATTAATTTATCCCTCTCCTAATTATACATGTCCTGGTGAGAGGCAATTCTTATTTCCTAACAAGTGGCTCAAATGTCTGGCTCTTAAGATCCCTTTGTAATGATTCAATTTTGTTCCTCACTACCTAGCACAAATGTTCTGCTCTGGATTACATTCCTGAATGCTGTCCTCATGTCCTCAGTTTGTCCTTGTATTTTTACCTAACTTACAGCGCTGTTCCTTCTCCAAACCTGTTTTTCCCCAATGATGAGCTCAAGTCCCACTTGCCTCTCCCCTGGAACCTTTCCTAATGATTCCAGCTCATATCAGATTCCTCTTATCTGACTTCCTACTCCACTTATGTACAGTTCATACTTAGCAGTCATTGGCCATTTCCATATTTTTATGCTGTTTCACATAGGTACATTTTGCCTTCTCAATGTAAGTGTAGCAGGGAAGAAGATTCACATGGTCATACAATTTTTTGGCACCCTCTCTCATCACATATGGAGAAATAAATACCCACTGGCTTATCTGAAAAATGAGTTGGAAGAAGACGTACACCAAACTTACTTTTTAAGCTACTTCTAGTTCTTGTCTTTCTTCTACCAGGATATGGTTTCAAGGATTTCCTATCTTGGTCATTGGTCCAAGACAGTGCAGTGCTACTAGAACTTGAATCTTGATTGCTCTCTGAGAAGAGGTGTTTCCTGTAACTGAACTTCTACAAACACAGATAGCAAATGAGCACTATTAAAGGGGTGTAGGTACTCTTTATGTAACATTAAACATATCACTACAAAGTTAGACAAGAGTGGAGTAACAGGATTTCTTACATAATAAAGAGGCAGAAGTAAGGAAGGGAAGAAGAAACAGATAATTTCATTAGTCAATTCTCTACCAAGCTGCTGTTGTAAAGGATGACAAAATCCTGTCTAATCAGATATTGCAACTGAAGAGATGCTAGGTAACTGTTTAAAACCTGAGGCACCTCAGTATCGTCAACACTGTCACTTCAAATTACTAACCTGAACAACAAAACAAAGTATAAAAATAATTTTTTGCAAAGACATGCATGTCTACATTTTAGAGGAACTAAAATAAGAACAAGGGGGTCATTTCAATTTAAACCTTAGCCTTTTGAAATTGGACCTGGACTATAAAGTTTAGAGATTTGAGCAAATTTAATCTGTTTTGGTGGGTTATTCAACTGTACATTAATACTTATATATTTTTTAATGTTTCTGTTTTTGGATTTGTTTTTATACATGGTATAACAAATAAATGTTTATGCTTAATTTTAATATGAAATATGCTTTGACTTTAACATAATATCTCTCTCTTTGAGCCCTGTCTGCAGTGCTCCTCTGGGGCCCTGGTCCTCACACTGCCATGCCTCTGGAGGGCCTCCAGCACTCAGCTCCCAACAACTCATTTCAAGCAAGGGAGGATTTCACGAATCCACAGTACTGAATGGTGACAGTACCTCACATGCTCTTCTCGAACTGACACCTATCAGCTGGAAGCTCCACCCTGTGCCTAAAATGGCAAAGTGTAGAATCAGCTTAGGGTGGGAACCAGCCTCACCCCTGTTTATGAAAATACAACCCATAACCTTTAAGGTGGGTGATGGTAAACCACCTGTTTTTAAGAGGAATTTATTTTTAAAGACCCAGTTTAAAATGTTTAGCAGCTCAATATTTTGTAGAGAATTCATTTTTGAAAGGAACTCTGGGAGCCAGGCCTATCTACATCTTATTCTTACGAGAAGAATAAGAAAAGTTGGTGAAACCATCCACATTTCTTCCCAGGTTCCTCAGCCCCATATCTTGTAAAGAGAAAGCATCACTTCACTGAATGTGCCCAATAAAAATATCACACAGCAAGGCTTCCCAGTTTCTTTAGTTTTATATAATAAAAAGTGTTGAAAATTACTTACAAAAACACAAGTATCCAAAGCAGTTGTTTGTAAAGTTGCATGCATATTAGAATCACCAGGAGCGGGGAAGGTTAAGAAAATCCCAATGCCTGGGCTTTACCCTGGACCAATTAAGTCAGGATCATCCAGGAGGGGATCCAGGATTCAGTATTTTCATCAGCTCCCCTGGTGATTCCAATTAGAATGCTGGGCAGTGGAGAGTGAGAACCATTGCTAAAAGCAAGCCAGAAAGAACCTTAACTCATTTGTTTGAAGCTCATGATCTCAAATTTTTTAAAAAATTCCATTTAATGTTTATTATAGAGATTTTTTTTAATGCTCTGACTACATATTTAGAGCCAAAGTGGGAGGCAGACTGGAGATGTGTAAGTTGGTGCACAGAGAAACAAAACCAAGCCACTGACTGAGAGTAAAAAATTTCTATTCATTAACATGTCTGCTTCTACTCAGGATAAATCTCAAGTGTTTGTAGGTTTTTAACACTTCTCTTCTGCTTACTAATCTTTTTTTAAAAAGCAGTAATAGGTTTTAGCCTCAAAACCTAATATAAGTAAAACTACAGTTCGATTTGATAACTTTGTTATTTTCCATTGTATTTATTTGGCAGCTTACATACCATTTGTTACAACTGATGCTGATTTTCCATTTGAAAGTGAAATAATTCCCTTTAAAATAAGTTTAAGATAAATTTAATTGAGAAAAATAGAGACAGAGAGCAGAGCCACGATGAATTTTTAAGATGGTATGCAAATACATAAAATTTGGGAGTAATGTCCACAAACAGTAAGTTGTTTCATTACCAACATCCTTGTTTCTTGCTTACTATCTCCCTTGAAAGCAGATTCTTTCCTAAAACAAAATATATTGAATCAGCAGAACTGTACCACCTTCACCTTCTTCTTCCCTCATTTCACAGCCCCGACTTCTTTTCTCCTTCATGTGCCCTTTGTCGAATGTGAGCCCAATGCAAGCGAATACCACATCATGTAGACAAACTTATATTGCGGTCCATTTCCATAGATCCTCTGCCTGACAACAACTTATTACTTAAAGAAAAACCAACCTTTGTTGAGCCCTTCTCTGTCAGGCATGTAGAAAGGAAGGCAGGGTACAACTACAAGCAAGCAGAGAGCTGTGGCAAAACTGCAGAGCAGTGTTTGTCTGGCTCTACTTTGGAATCAACTGATGAGTAGTAATGCTGAGCATCTTTTCATATACCTGTTTGTCATTTGTATGTCTTCTTTGGAAAAATGTCTATTCAAAACCTTAGCCTATATTTTTAATCAGGTGATCTTTCTTTATTTGCTACTGAACTACAGGAGTTCCCTATATATTTTGGTTTGTTATTTTGCCTTTTATAGTTTGCTATTATAAAAAAATTTAAGTGTTGATGAAGATGTAAAGCAACTGGACCCTTGCATACTGTTTATAAGAATGTAAAATGACGTAGCCACTACAGAAAATAGTGGCAATTTTTTAAAAAAATTAAAAATAGAACCATTATATGATCCAGCAATCCCATATATCCAATGGAATTGAAATCAGGATCTTGAATAAATATCTTCACTCTAACGTTCACTACAGCATTATTTACAATAGGCAAGATATGGAAACAATCCAAATGCCCATGATGAACAAAAGGATAAACAAAATATGGTATATACATACAATGGAATACTGGTCAGCCTTTAAAAAGAAGGAAATCCTGAAATATGCAACAATATGAATGAACTTGGGCATTACGCTAAATGAAATAAGCTGGTCACAGAAAGACAAATACTACATGATTCTACTTACATGAGGCATCTAAAAGAGTCAAAATTGTAGAAAGAGTGAATAGGATGGTGATATCCAGGGGCTGAGGGGAGGGGAAAATGTGGAGTTGCTATTCAACAACTATAAAGTTTCAGTAATATAAGGTAAATTAATTCTGTAGGTTTTTCATATAATATTGTGCTTATAGACATCAATACTATATTGGGCACATAAAATTTTGTTAAGAGAGTAGAGTTCATGTTAGGTGTTCTTAACACAATTTTTTTAAAAAAAGAATGATACAGCCAATGAACCTCCATTTCCAGGCAACCATTGATCTACTTTCTGTCTCTACAGACTAGTTTGCATTTTCTAGTATTTTATGTAAATGAATCATACCATATATACTCATTTTTTGCCTGACTTCTTTGACTTGACATTATTTTGAGAATACTTAATATATTTTGGGTATAGTTCTTCATCAGATATATGCTTTACAAATATTTTCTCCAAGTATGTGGCTAGTCTTTTCATTCCCCTAACACTATATTCCAAAGGGCAGAAGTTGTTGATTTTAATTAAGTCCAATTTATCAATTTGTTCTTTTAAGTTTTCTTTCATATAACTTTTAGACTTAGGTCTATAATCAAATTCTTTAGTGAGTTTTTTATATGGTAGAAGGTAAAGATCAAAAATCATTTATTTTATTGCATGTATGGATATTCAATTGTCCTAGCATCACTTTTTGGGAAAAAACAACCTATCCTTTTGCCACTGAATTGTCTTTGCATTTTTGTCACAAACTAGTTGTTCATATATGGATAGATCTATTTCTGGACCTCCTCGTCTATTCCATTTATTTATATATCTTTATGCCAAAACCAACTCTCTTGATTATTGTAGATTTATAAAAAGTCTTGAAAACAGGTAGTGTGTTAGCCCTCCCATTTTGTAGTTCTTTATGAAATCTGTTTTGGCAACTATTAGATGTTTAAATTTCCATCTGAAATTTAGAAGTAACCTGTCAATTTCTTTTTTTTACATATACCTATCAATAATTATATTTTTTAATTTTAAAAAAATTTAAAAGTTAATTGTTATTCAAATACAGTTGTCTCCATTTTACCCTCCTCCAATCCCCCCAACCCCAGTCATCCCTACTTCCCACCCTTGATCCCACCCCTCTTTGGCTTTGTCCAGGTGTCCTTCATAGATGTTCCTGAAAAGCCCACCCCATTCCCTGCCCCTGTTATCCCCTCCCACCTCCCCTCTCATTACTGTCAGTTTGTTCTTAATTTCAATGTCTCTGGTTATATATTGCTTGCTTGTTTTTTTGTTAATTAGGTTCCACTTATACGTGAGATCATATGGTATTTGTCTTTCACCTCCTGGCTTATTTCACTAAGCATAATGTTCTCCAGTTCCATCCATGCTTTCATAAAGGGTAGGAGTTCTTTCTTTCTTTCTGCTGTGTAGTATTCCATTGTGTAAATGTACCATAGTTTTTTGATCCATTCATTTACTGATGGGCACTTAGGTTGCTTCTAGCACTTGGCTATTATAAATTTTGCTGCTATGAACACTGGGGTGCACTGGTTCTCCTGAATTGGAGTTTCAGAGTTCTTAGGGTATAATCCTAACAGTTGAATTATTGGGTCAAAAGGCAGTTCCATTTTTAGTTTTCTGAGGAAATTCCATATTGTTTTCCACATTGGCTGCACTAGTCTGCATTCCCACCAACAGTGCACTAGGGTTCCCTTTTCTCCACATCCAAAACAACAAAACAAACAAATGAAAAACTCTGCTGGGATTTGAGTTGAATTTGCATGCACTCTACAGATAACTTGGGAAGAACTGACATCTTAAAAATATTGTCTTCTTGAATAGATATTTCTCCAAAGAGGACATAGAGATGGCCAATAGACCTATGAAAAGATGTTCAATATCACTAATCAGAGAAACACAAATTAAAACCACAATGAGATATCACCTTACACTTGTCAGAATGGCTATCATCAATAAAACAACAAACAAGTGTTGGTGAGGATGCAGAAAAAAGGGAACCTTGTGCACTACTGGTAGAATGCAGATTGGTGCACCCACTGTGGAAAACAGTACGGAATTACCTGAAAAAATTATAAATAGGACTTCTGGCCAAGATGGAGGCATAGGTAGATACACTTGCCTCCCTGCACAACCAAAAGGACAACAACAAATTTAAAAACAAAATACAACCAGAACTGCCAGAAAATCAAACTATTTGGAAGACTAACAAACAAGGAGTTAAAAAAGAAACATTCATCCAGACTGGAAGGAGGGGCAGAGACAGACAGCCAGGGTGGAGAGGATGTGCTGCAAGGCAGTAGTTGGAAGACCTTGTGGATGAGGCAATAGCTGGTGGTCCCACATTTGCATAAAGATAAACCAGGGTGAATACTGGGGAATAAGACAGGCTATATAAACTAGGGATCAAGGCGGTAAAAGAAAGACTCAATATCTCTGGCTATAAAAACCTGTGGTCAGTGTGGTGGCAGGAAAATTTCCCAGTCTCACAGGAGATTCCGTTAGAGGGGCCCACAAGGTCCTACAATGTACACAAACCCACCCACACACCCACCCAGGAATCAGCACCAGAAGGGCCCAATTGGCTTGGCTTGTGGGTAGCAGGGGAAGTAAAAGTGGGGCAAGAGTGGAGGAAACAGCATTGTTTGTTAACCCCTCTCTGACCCCTCCCCCCCACACACAATGCAGCAAAGAGGCTTGCCCCACCCAGGAGAGTAGCTAAGGCTCCATTCCTTATAATGTAACAGGTACAATGAGACAGAGAAATATAGCCCAAATGAAAGAACAGATCAAAACTCTAGAAAAAGAACTAAGTGATGAGGAGATAGCCAACCTACCAAATGCAGAGTTCAAAACACTGGTAATCAGGATGATCACAAAAATGGTTGAATATGGTTGCAAAATAGGGGAAGAAGTGAAGGCCTATGCAAAGTAAAATAAAGGAAAACATACAGGGAACCAACAGACAAGTGAAGGAAACTAGGATTCAAATCCAGTGATTTAGAGCACAAGGAAGAAATGAACATGCAACCAGAACAGAATGAAGAAACAAGAATTCAAAAAGATGAGGAGAGGTTTAGGAACCTCCAGGACACTTTAAACATTCCAACATCTGGTCATAGGGGTGCCAGAAGGAGAAGACCAAGAAATTGAAAACTTATTTGAAAACATAATGAAGGAGAACCTCTCTAATCTGGAAAAGGAAACAGACTTCCAGGGAGTCCAGGAAGCTCAGAGAGTCCTTGCTCAGAGAGTACCAAGGAAGCACATACCAAGACACATCATAATTAAATTACCCAAAGTTAAACATAAGGAGAGAATTTCAAAAGCAGCAATAGAAAAGGAGTCAGTTACCTACAAAGGAGTTTCCATAAGACTCTCAGCTGACTTCTCAAAAACCTTACAGGCAAGAAAGGTCTGGAAAGAAGTATTCAAAGTCATGAAAGGCAAGGACCTACACCTAAGATTGCTCTATCCAGCAAAGCTATCATTTAGAATACAAAGGCAGATAAAGTGCTTCCCAGATAAGGTCAAGTTAAAGAAGTTCATCATCACCAAGCTCTTATATGAAATGTTAAAGGGACTTACCTAAGAAAAAGAAGATCAAAACTATGACCA
This sequence comes from Anoura caudifer, assembly GCA_004027475.1. Taxonomy (NCBI): domain Eukaryota; kingdom Metazoa; phylum Chordata; class Mammalia; order Chiroptera; family Phyllostomidae; genus Anoura; species Anoura caudifer. The sequence goes on from PVKU01004918.1 coordinate 68,302, forward strand.
GTAAAATGACAACAAACTCACACCTATCAACAACTGAACCTAAAAAAAATAAAAAACAAGCCAAGCAAACAACTAGAACAGGAACAGAATCACAGAAATGGAGATCACATGGAAGGTTATCAGCAGGGAGGGAGAGAGAGGAGGGAAAGAGAGGAGGATGGGAGAAAAGGTACAGAGAATAACAAGTATAATTGGTAGGTACAAAATAGACAGGGTAAGGTTCAGAATAGTAGAGGAAATAGAGAAGCCAAAGAACTTATATGTACAATCCATGAACATGAGCTAGGCGGGGGGTTGGGGATAATGGTGGTAGGAGGGGTGGCACTGGATGGAGGGAAATAAAGGGGAGAAAAAATATTGGACAACTGTAATATTACAAAAAAGCATACTTTAAAAGATTGAGAACTAGAACTACCATATGTTCCAGCAATCCTATTCCAAGGTGTTTATCTAAAGAAATACAAAATACTTAATTCAAAAAGATTTATACATCTATGTTCAATGAAACATTATTTACAATGGCTAAACATGGAAATTACCAAGTGTCCATCAACACACAACTGGACAAAGAAGAAGTAGTACATATAAACAATGGAATATTACTCAGCCTTAATAAAGAATGAAATATTTCCATCTGAGACAACATGGATGGACATAGAGGGCATTATGCTGATTAAAATAAGTCAGAAGGGGAAAAACCAAATACCATATGATTTAATTTATATGTTCAATCTAAAGAAAGAAGGTCATAGATACAGACAACAAACTGATGGTTGCCAGATGGAAGCAAAGTTGGAGGGCTAGGTGAGAAAAGTGAAGAGATTAGGAAGTACAAACTGGCAGTTACAAAATAATCAGGGGGATGTAAAGTACAGCATAGGAAATATAGTCAATGACATTGCAGTAACTATTTATGGTATCAGGTGAGCATGCAAGACCTATTAGGGGGAATCACCTTGTAAGTTATATAAATGTGTAACCACTATGCTGTACACTTGAAATTAATATAATATTGTATATCAACTGTGATTGAAAATTAAAAAATTAAAAATGGTTAAGATGATAAATTTTAAATGACATATATTTTGCCACAATTCTTAAAACTATAATTATACATTTAAATATTTACTTATTAGTTCTATCAGCCTTCATGTAGATTTCACCAAACTGGCTACTTAGGTGATCATATCACCTACAAGTACAGTTGTTCCAGTCGTGCTCACAACTGTTGCTGGGGCTATGCTATAGGAGTGAAGAAAACAAGCTTCTCACTTCTTGTACTTTACTAGGAATTAAGTACTTAAAATGTGCACAGCAACTAAAATTCTATCAAATGGACTACAAAAAAATTAGTAAGTGGGTTTAAGAAGGCTATAATATCAATAGACACATGTCCACTGCATTTCTATAGAATAAACCTTCAAAAACTGAAATTTAAAAAATTTATAATAGCAGAGAATATGAAATACTTAGGGATAAATTCAGCAAAATATTTGCAAGACTTACACATTGAAAACAATAAAACATTACTGAGAGGAAAAGTTTTAAATAAATAAAGAGATATATATATTATGTTGCTTCTTCCTAAATGATCTATAGAGCCAATATAATCCCAGTCAAAATCCCAACAGATTTTTTTTTGTAAAGTTGATTCTAAAATTTATATGAAAATTTGAAGGACCTAGTATATTCAAAGCAACTTTGGAAAAAAGATGACAAAGATGGAAGACTAACACTACCTCATTTCAAAATGGGAAATAGTACTTACGATAGCAAAGTTATAGTAATTCAGATAATATGAAAAGACAGACAAACAGATCAGTGGAAAAGAATATAGAGTCCAGAAATGGATCTATACAGATATGGTCAACTGATCATCAACAAAGATTCCAAGAAAATTAAATGGGGGAAATATAATTGTCTTAATAAATGGTCTGAAACAACAGGACAAACATATGAAAGAAGGAAGAGAGAAAGGGTGAGAAGACAAAGAAAAAGGGATGGAGGGAGAGAGGGAGCAAGGAAGGAAAAAGATACTCAACCCTTACCTCACATAATATATAAAATTACTCACAAACTGAAATAAGATCTAAAATTAAAAAATCTAAAAGAAAACATAAGAAACAATACTACCAATCATGAGTTTGCCTCAGATTTCTTAAGCATGTCTCAAAAAAGCATTAAGTATTAAAAATAATCAGTAAATTGGATGCTATAAAAATTTAAAACTTTTGCTTTTTAAAAATACTGTCTGGGAAAATATATTCGCCAATGATACCTCAGACAAGGGTTTAAACTCCAGAATATATAAAGAACTTACACGACTCCACTCTAAGAAGACAAGCAACCCAATTAAAAAATGGGCAAAGGACTTGAACAGACACTTCTCCAAGGAGGACATACAGAGGATCCAGAGACACAGGAAAAGATGCTCAATATCACTTGCTATCAGAGAGATGCAAATTAAAACCACAATGAGATACCACTTCACACCTGTCAGAATGGCCATCATAAATAAAGCAACAAACAACAAGTATTGGAGAGGTTGTGGGGAAAAGGGGACCCTAGTGCACTGTTGGTGGGATTGCAGACTGGTACAACCACTATGGAAAGCAGTATGGAATTTTCTAAAAAAACTAAAAATCGATCTACCTTTTGACCCAGCAATCCCACTGCTAGGATTATACCCTAAGAATCCTGAAACACCAATTCAAAAGAACCTATGCACCCCAATGTTCATAGCAGCACAATTTACAATAGCCAAGTGCTGAAAGCAACCTAGGTGCCCATCAGTGAATGAATGGATCAAGAAACTATGGTACATTTACACAATGGAATTCTGTGCAGCAGAAAGAAAGAAGGAGCTCCTACCCTTTGTGACAGCATGGATGGAACTGGAGAGCATTATGCTAAGCGAAATAAGGCAGGCAGTGAAAGACAAATACCATATGATCTCACCTTTAACAGGAACCTAATCAAAAAAAACAAACAAACAAGCACAATATAACCAAAGACACTGAAACTGAGAAGGGGTTGATAGTCACCAGAGGGGAGAGGGGAGGGAATTTCAGGGGGAAAGGGGAAGGGTTTGGAGCACCAAATATAAAGGACACATGGACAAAAACTAGCGAGGGTGGAAATGGGAGGGGGGCGGGGAGCGCTGGGGTGGTGGGCTGGAATGGGAGCAAAAGACAGAAAACTGTACAAGAACAACAATTAAAATAAATTAAAAATAGTTATAAAAATAATTAAGACACAGAAAATATATGCAAACATATAGCTGATTAAAAAACTTGTACATATAATGTATAGAGAACTATTATAACTCAATAAGAAAGAAAAATAATCCATTTTTTAAATGAGCAAAAGATTTGAAGATACTTTACTGAACAAGATACATAGATGGAAAACAAATACATAAAAAGGTACTCGACACCACTTCCACTAGACTTCCACTGCAACGGCTAACGAAGACATAACGAAATGGCTAAAGAAGACATTACCAAGTACTGGTAAGAATGTCTAGCATCCAGAACTCTTGAAGACTACTGATGGGAATGTAAAATGCCACAACCACTTTGGAAAACAGTTTGACAGGATTTTTTTAAATTAACATGCACCAACAATGATCCAACTATTCCACGCCTATGTATTTACCCAAGAGAAAAGAAAACACGTGTCCATGCAAAGACTTATACATGAATCCTAAGGACTTTACTTGCAACAACAAAAAAACAGAAACAACTCAAATGTCATCAACAGGTGAATGGATAAACATCTCGCAGAGTAGCTATACAACGGAATACTACCAGGCAATATAAAAGAATGAACTGCTGATACATACAGTATGGATGAATCTCAAAATAATTAAAGTAAAAGAAGCTAGAAAAAAAGAGTGCATACTGTTTGGTCCCATTTATATAAGATTTTTAACTCTGTAAACTTATCTACAGTGGCAGAAAGCAGATCAGTGATTGCAGTGGTGGTAGGAGGGCGTTGAAACAGAGCAGGAGGGAGGGATTTCAAAGGGGCAGGAGGAAGTTCTTGGTGATGATGGGTATAGTCATTATCTGCTTGTGGTCACAGACATATGTTAAAACTCAATAAAATATATACACTTATAATATGTACAGTTTATTTCTATATTTTAATTATATCTCAAAGCTATAAAAACATCACTTGTCCTAGGACCTATGCTTCAGAGGCACAGTGGCAAGTAAATTAATGACTAGACTATAAGTTTTCTGGCTGGGGTTATTCAGTGTTTTGCTAAAGAAAAATACATCACCAAAGATAATGCTAGGGGTATAATAGCAGACCTGTAGGTCAGAAGAACATTCTACCACTGCTATAATCATTCTATAGAAACTGCACACAATACCCTCTACTTGTGTAGGGCATGGCCACACGCAGAAAAGGGGGATAACTTAGACAGTTGACTTGTACATTAACCAGTCACATTAACAGAAATCTACATCATTTACATTTGTTTTGAAAAACACTTACCTAGATTTGTCTTTTAATTTAGGAACCAGAATTTCTACTAATTGTTCTTGTAAATCTGAAGAAAATTCATGTTCTGAAGTAACTTCTAATGGTAAAAATTCAAAACAAAAATGTTAAGTTTTTCAAGTAAACATTTACATATAAATATACTATCCAAGCCTTATTTATGATAGATTTAAAAATCTGACCTTGCTGTGTATCACCCAGTTTCAATTTTTCAGGAGAACTATCAGCTATCTTTGTTTGCTGCAGAAAAAAATATGTATTTCATCATGGTGCCTTCGAAGCCCTCTTTTATCATTTGTTTGGAGCCACCATACACCTCCAAAGAAAAGCATTTTCGTTGAATACAAAGATACCAGGTTCTTTGTTCATTACAGTTAGCTGTTCCAAACACTCGATATTCACTATGAAATTCATATTCGCTCTGAGAAATTTGCTATGATCAAAGACAATCAGAGTGTTCCAAAGTTACTAAGGGGAACATCAAAGGAAAACTTACAAAAATGTCTTCAATAGTGTCAGAATTGTTGAACTAAGCACAGAACTTCCCAAGGGGACCAACTATCTGAAGGAATAACCTTTGGTATGTTTGTTTTTTTAAAAAGTGATTATACTATCATCACAGTTCAGTATGATGTGTCCGGGTAATCCAATATAAAAGTAAAGGAGAAAGGGGCAGAACCCTACATATGCTAAGCAATGTGTTAGGTGCTACACACATTCTGTTTTTAATCCCAGAGGTCCACACTGAAAACCAGCTATTACTCCGTTTTGTAGATGAGAGTCTTCAGGATCAGTGATGTTAAGTAATTTGCCCACGTTCCTACAGGTAGTAAGTAAAAACCAGGTCTATCTTCTTTCCCTACATCTCAGTTGCCAGATCCCAAATGAAGGAATGAGGCAGACCCAGCCAAGTCACTCATTTCATGGGAAAGCCAAATTGAAAGAAAAGAGAGAACGCATAAACAAGGCAGGCAAAAATAATCTAAAGGAGGGGGTGGTCAGAAAAAGACAAATGGTTGGCCAGGAGAAAATGGACTGCATGCGAGGAGAGACAGCTTCCACCCAATGGACAGAGTTCAGAATCTTGTCTCCAGCTCCCCATACTCACAGCAAGCTCAGACTGGTCCTTTAAGGGGGTAGTTGTTAGGCAGTTGTCAACTTCAGTACGCATTAACTCTGCCAGCTCAGTGGATTCTTCTGCCTGGTCTATCACATTAAGAAAAAGGTATATAAAAACAATAACAGTATTCACACACAACAGTGGGAACACTCTCCAATTGTTCTTTGTGGGACCCTCAGTGCAGGGACATCACCATCTTTTGGTAAAAGCTGGTAAATTAGGTCAGGTCTCCAATCTCAGATTGAAATCTATAGGAACTGCAGAAAACAGGTGTGGGCTGTAACTCGTAAGGGCTACCTGATCTGTGCAGGGCCAGCCTTATAGGTAGACAGGCCACCGCACACCCTGTCCCCTGCTGCCTGCCACCCACATCATTTTTTTCTCCTTTGTCATTTCCAATTGACCCAGAAGAGAGACTGTATTAGGTGGAGAAAATGATTTAAGGCTATTACCAGGTTTTCTTTCTCTAAAGGTACAATAATGAATTTATCACTCTTACATAATCATAGGTTTTCAGTGACCTCTTCCAAGTAAGGTTTTATCATGATTTTTATAAATATTCAGAGTAAGAAAATCTGTTATCTTCTAATATACCTGTCTCTCTTTGGTGGTTGACAGGAATCTCAGTGTCTTCTTTCTTAAACTTATCAAAAAGTTCTGAGGAGATTTCTGTCTGTACAGGCAACATCTGAAAGAAGCCACATGACTTTTAAAACCAGTAATGTTTTTAAAAATTTTAAGGAAAATTTAAAGCTCAGAAACAGCACATTGATAAACTAGAAGCGTGTCTTCATCTTGTCCTCTTTTGAAGGATCATTTCACTGTTTCTAGCTTCTGGCCTACCTCCACCCTCCAGAAAAGCTCTGGCTTACCACTTCCCTGCTCTCAGCCCCTCCCATTCTGGAGTCTTCACAGCCTTTGCTTCCTGTATTCCAAGTCTGAGCCCTGTAACTTCTATCCCCACTTTACTCAAGGAATGAAGCTTTCAGGATGAGTGTGCTGTGATTTCCCAACTGTAGGCTCTCAACATCCCCACCCCCTCCTCACAGAGGCTCGTGCTCGAGGAACTGTGGCTTAATAGCATGCAAAGCCCAATTTTCTCCCAAAATATTTTATTAGCTTTGTAAAATGTGGAGATACATGTAATTCTGATGTTTTTCGTGAATGAAGGCAAACCTATAGTGTCAGGCCAACTCATATGAATCATGATAAAGAGATATTTTCATTAATTGATTGATTCTACTTCTATTTCTCATCTGCATGAAATGGTCTTCTCATGGGTAAGTCTTTAGAAATTATATTTATAGTGCACTTTAGCATGCATAAAATGATTTTCTATTACAACTACAGCCAAAAGGATACCAGCTGAATGCATGCTCCCTCAGGTCTCTGATACCTTAATTCCACCCCTATTGACCATACCATAGTGTTTTGTTTTCTTGTCACAAATTTCTTTCCTGTGCCTACTGTCTATAATAGGCTCCTTGTTCTTGTGCACAAATAGGAAATACTATACTTAGTCAGATCATAGCAATCTATATAAGGCTGGTATCATTTCCACAAGAAAAGACCAATAGAACTACTGAAAATTCCCAAAGAGACGCTATTCCCAGTGATTCCCCTCCTTCCTCAAGGAGCTGAGAGATAAGGAAGTAAGAACAAGTCCACAGCAGGTATCCTCAGGACTTCTGGAATAATATGATAAGGAGGTGATAATATCCTAGAAAATTTTCAGTTATTCAAAATAAATAAAATAAAGCATTTTGAGGTACAAAGAGGCACTGTGTCCTACACAGTTAGGATGATACATGAAAAAAGAACTGGGATTAAAACTCAGTACTCTCAGCTCTTACTTATTACATGATATGAAAGAGATCAATCCTTCTGCTTAATCAAATGTTCACATCAATACCCAACAAGGATCTCTGGTTCAAGATGGCAATGTAGGAAGATCCTAAACTCACCCCCTCCCACAGGCACACTGATCTTCAGCTACATAGAGTCCAATTTCTCTGGAAAAAAAAAAAACCACCAAATGTAGCTGAATGCTTCCTACAGATCAGGTGAACAAGAAAAAAACTACAAAGGCAAGAAATATTAAGACACAATCTCACCATAAACCCTACCACTAGCATAGTAACCCACAATCAGGAAGGAACTCAGACTGCACATTTCTCATTGAGGAGTAAAGAGTATGAACCTCCAACAACTGGAACCCCAACTTTTAAGATTTGCACCTGAGATACAACCCCCGAACTATCTAGCTTTGAAAAGTCATTGGGACTTGAGTCCATGAGACCTACAAGGCTATAACAAACTAAGAAACAGTTTTGTTTTTTCTTTTAAATTACTTTATTGTTGTTCAATTACAGCTGTCTGCATTTTCTCCCCACCCCTCCCTCCCAACCCCAGCCAAACCCACCTCCCTCCCTTGCTTCCACCCTTCCCCTTGGTTTTGTCCATGTGTCCTTTATAGTTGTTCCTGAAAACCCTTCTCCATGTTGTCCCTCCCCGCTTCCCCTGGCTATTGTTAGATTGTTCTTAATTTCAATGTCTCTGGTTATATTTTGTTTATTTTTTTCTTTTGTTGATTATGTTCCAGTTAAAGGTAAGATCACATATGGTATTTGTCCCTCACCGCCTGGCTTATTTAACTTAGCATAATGCTCTCCAGTTCCATCCATGCTGTCGCAAAGGACATAAGCTCCTTTTTTTCCTCTCTGCTGTGTAGAATTCCATTGTGTAAATGTACCATAGTTTTTTTATCCATTCATTTGCTGATGGGCACCTAGGTTGCTTTCAGCACTTAGCTATTGTAAATTGTGCTGCTATGAACATTGACATGCATAGGTTCTTTTGGATTGGTGTTTCAAGGCTCTTAGGGTATAATCCCAGCAGTGGAATTGCCAGGTCAAAAGGCAGTTCCATTTCTAGTTTTGTGAGGAAATTCCATACTGTTTTCCACATTGGCTGCACCAGTCTGCATTCCCACCAACAGTGCACTAAGGTTCCCCTTTCTCCGCATCCTCTCCAACACTTGTTTGTTCATTTGTTTACGATGGCCATTCTGACTGGTGTGAAGTGGTACCTCATTATGGTTTTAATTTGCACCTCTCTGATGGGTAGCAATACCGAGCACCTTTTCATACGTCTCTGGGCCCTCTCTATGTCCTCCTTGGAGAAGTATCTGTTCAAGTCTTTTGCCCATTTTTCAACTGGATTTTTTTGTCTTCCTGGAGTGGAGTTGTGTGAGTTCTTTATATATTTTGGAGATCAAACCCTTGTCCCAGGTATCATTGGCAAATACATTTTCCCATACAGTTGGTTCTCTTTTCATTTTAATGCTGTTTTCTTTAGCCATGCAGAAGCGTTTTAATTTGATGATCTCCCATTTGTTTACTCTTTCCTTTATGTCCCCTGCTTTAGGGGACATATCCATGAAGATGTTGCTACATGGAATGTCCGAGACTTTCCTGCCAATATTTTCCTCTAGGACTTTTATGGTGTTATGACTTATATTTAAGTCTTTTGTCCACCTTGAATTTATTTTTGTGTATGGCGTAAGTTAGTGATTGAATTTCAATTTTTTGCATGTAGCTGTCCCGATCTCCCAACACCCTGTGTTGAAGAGGCTATATTTGCTCCATTTTATGATTCTTCCCCCTTTGTCAAATATGAATTGACCATAGAGACTTGGGTTTATTTCTGGGTTCTCTGTTCTGTTCCATTGGTCTATGTGCCTGTTTTTATGCCAGTACCAGGCTGTTTTGATTACAGTGGCCTTGTAATACAGTTTGATATCGGGTATTGTGATCCCTCCTGCTTTGTTCTTCTTTCTGAAAATTGCAGCAGCTACTCAGGGTTGTTTATGGTTCCATATAAATTTCTGAAATGTTTATTCTATATCTGCGAAATATGCCATTGGTACTTTAATAGGGATTGCACTAAATCTATAAATTGCTTTGGGTCGTATGGCCATTTTGATGATGTTAATTCTTCCAATCCATGATCATGGCACATGTTTCCATTTGTTTGTATCTTCCTTAATTTCTTTCTTCAGTGTTTATAGTTTTCTGAATATAGGTCCTTTACCTCCTTGGTTAGGTTTATTCCTAGGTACTTTATTTTTCTTGTTGCTATATCAAATGGGATTTTTTTTCCTGATTTCTGTGAGAAACAGTTCTTAAAGGGCTCACTTGCCTTCCCCAGGGCCCAGCATGGAGGCAACCCACTGAAAAGAAGCTTATTTGCTTATCTTAAAACTTCAGTCTGAGTGACAGGCATCTAAGGACAGAAGCCAGAAAGCACCATCTTTATACTCTACTCTGTCTTGCTCTAGCTTGCCAATGTCTCTGGACAGGAGCTTGTATCCTCAACTAGTGCCTTGATTTTTACTGCTACAACCCAGGGGACACTCTAAATTGCCTGGCTCTTGTGGCCAGCAGGGCTCAAACTCAGGACTACAACCAATGAAGAGTGTTCTTAACTAGCTACCACCATCAGGACACACAAAAGATTGAGATGCCCAGTCTTTATGCAAAAAAGGCCTATTCACTTATCTCCATAGCTGCTGCCTGAGAGGTAGGTTTCTAATTAAACACACAACTTAGGGCTGACTGTGAACCTCAAGGCCTTGGAGGGCAGGTGTTATCGTCATACTCTCCCTCTGCCACGCACCAGAGTACCAAGATCTACCAGAGAGCAGCTTGTACATACATCTGGTGCCCATTTCTACATCAGGTGCCCCAGTTTTGGTGGCTGCAGCCCAGGGTATGCCCTTGGATTGCCTGCTTCTGATGGCCATCAGGGCTTGCATTCCTCTGTCCCATAGGACTCTAACAGCTGGAGAGACAGTTCTCATCTGGCTATCACTCCTAGGGCACAGCACACATAGCAGACTAAAACACACCCCCAGTTTTTCTTTGAAAAAGGCCTATTTGTTTTCCTGAAAATCTGGTGAGAGAGGCAGATTTCTGGTTGGGCACATGCATAGAGGCTACTGAGGTACTGTCCAAAACAGAGGCCAGTGGATGCCACCTTTGCCTTCTCTCTCTCTACCTCACTACAGCTCACTAGTATCTTCCAGAAAGGAGCTTGTACTGTCATTTAGCACCCCAATTTTTATGGCTCCCACCCAGGGTACACCTCTAGATCACCTGGTTCTAGTGGACAGTGGGGCTTGCATTCACACTCATAGTCCCACAGGACTGTAAATATCTTCATACTTTAAAAGCTGCTGGCTGATGGTCTGTTTTCCAATCAGCCTGAATCTAGGTGTTGACTGAGATCTTTCCCTTTAGGATACCAACAGCTCTTGGCACAACTTCAAATACTAGGAGCCACTGAAAATGAAGATCTAGGGCAGGGTTGAGAAACAAGATTCATCTCTTTATGAGGCCACTCCTTCAGATTGGGAGAGGTGGCTATTTTGCCTAATGCATAGAAAGCAACGAAGAGAGTAAAATAAAATGTAGGCACACAGGAATATGTTCCAAATGAAAACAAAATAAGCCTCAGAAGAAGACCTACATGAAAAGGGTATGTGATTTACTTCATAAACAGTTCAAAATAATGGTCATAAAAATACTCACCAATGGTAGAATAATGGGTGAACATAGTGAGAACTTCATAGAAAACATTAAAAATATAAGAAAATACCAAACAGAAGTCACAGACCTTAAGATTACGTGACTAAACTGAAAAACACACTACATATGTTCAACAGCAGGATAGAGGAAACAAAAGAAAGGATCACTGAACCTAAAGATAGTAGAACTTACACACTCAGAACAGCAAAAAGAAAAACAATGAAAAAGGTGAGGATAGTATAAGGGATTTACAAGACAACATCAAGTAGACAAACATTCACTATAGGGGTCAGAAGGAGAACAAAGAGAGAAAGGGGCAGAAAGTTTATTTGAAGAAATAATGGCTCAAAACTTCTCTAACATGGAGTAGGAGATAGACCTCCAGATCCAGGAAACCGAAAGAGGGAGGAAAGAAAGGGAGGGAGGGAAAGAGGAAGGGAGGGAGGGGAAAAAGAGAGAGAGAGAAGAAAGAAAAGAAAGACCCATGCTATGACACGTTGTAATTAAAGTGTCAAAAGTTAAAGACAAAAACAAGAATCTTAAAAGCAAAAAGAGAAAAACAACTTGTTACATATAAAGGAACCCATCTAAGACTATCAGTTTTCTCAACTGAAAATTTGCAGGCCAAGGGTATGTGGCACATGCTGAAAGAAAAAAACTTTCAACCAAGAACACCCTGCCTGACAATGCTGTCATTCAAATTTGGAGATAAAGTGTTCCAGAAAAGCAAAAGCTAAAAGAGTTCATCATTACTAAACCATCTTTACAAGAAATGTTAAATGGTCTCTCTAAGTTTAAATGAAAGGGTGTGAATTAGTAACAGGAAAATATATAGAACTATAAATTTCACTGATAAAGGTAGATATAAAGTTCAGAACAACCTAATGTAAATAACCTAATGTTATAATTACTTATAAAGCTAATATAAAAGTTAAAAAAGATAAAAGAATAAAAGTAACTACAATACTTTGTTAAGGGATATGTAGGATAAAAAAGATGTAAATTTTAACATAAAAAATAAAACATGGGAGGAAGAGTAAAAATGTAGAGCATCTCAATGTAGTTCAATTTAAATTGTTATCAACTTAAAAATAGACTATCACAAGTTGCTTTATATAAGCCTCATAGTAACAAAGCAAAAAACTATAGTAGACACACACAAAAAAGATTTTTAAAAAAGGAATCTAAGCGCACCACTACAGAAAATCATCAAATCACACACAAATAGAATAAGAGAAGAAAGGAACAGAGGATGTATAAAACAGCCACAAAACAATGAACAAAATGGCAATCAGCATGTACCTATCAATAACTTTAAATGTAAATAAGTTCAATTCTCCATTCAAAAGACACAGTCACTGAATAGATTTTTTTTTTTAAGACCCATCTATATGCTGCCTTCGAGAGACTCACTTCAGATGTAAAGACACACATACACTGAAGGTGAAGGGATGGAAAAGATATTTCATGCAAATGTAAAGCAAAAGAAAGCTGGAGTAGCTATAGTTGTATCAGACAAAATAGACTTTAAAACAAAGGCTGTAATAAGAAACAAGGAAGGTTATTAGTTAATGATAAAGGGATCAATCCTATCACCACAATACAATATTTATACATGTTTATGCACCTAACATAGGAACACTTACCTATATAAAGCAAATATTAAAAGACCTAAAGGGAGAATTAGGAATTGCATATTTGAAAACTGCTGAGAGTAAATTAAAAGTTCTCATCACAAGAAAAAAATCTTTAATTATGGCAACAGCTCATTAGACTTATTGTGATGATCATTTTGCTATAAACACAAATACTGAATTGCTATGCTGTACACCTAAAACTAATAGTCATGCACCACTTACTACATTCTGAGAAGTGCATCATTAGATGACATCATCACTGTGTGAATGCTGAGTACACTTACACAAACCTAGATGGTGTAGCCTACTACATACCTATGCTATATGGTAGAGTCTGCTGATCTTAGGCTACAATCCTGTACAGTAAGTTACTGTACAAAAACAACATGAGATTAAAACAAACACAACCTAAAATGATGCAATGAAAAGACACAGTAAACACCAGATGTATGAGGCTGCTGCCAGCATAACACAGCATACTGTTCTACAGCAAAGTTCTTTTTTCAGTAAGAAGAAAAAGTATGCTAAAGAAACAAAAATGGGGGGCCGATGAGTGAGGGAGAAAATACAGACAACTGTAATTGAACAACAATAAAATAATTTAAATAATAAAAAAAATTTTATTGTACTTTAAAAAAGAAAATATAGAGTAGTAAATATACATCAATAATATTGTTGCTTATCATTATCAATTATGTGCTATACATAATTGCATGTGTTATGCTTTTATGTAACCAGCTGTGCAGTAGGTTTGTTTACACCAGCATCACCACAAACACATACATAATGCATTGCACTATGACAATGATGTTATGAAGGCTACAATGTCACTTGGTGACAGGAATGTTTCAGCTCCATTATAATATTGTGGAACCACCCTCATCTATCAAGTCTATCACTGACTGAAACATTGTTATGTGAGTGACATATCATATGTCAGTTATATTTCAATTTTAAAAATTCAACATGGAAATTTAAGAGATATGAAAACATACTAACACAGTAAAATAATTAAAGAGAATTAAACCTGCCACCTGTTTATCTTCTCCTAAAGCTTTAATGGAAGCTTGTGATATGTTGAATTGCAAATCAAAATGGATTTCTATTTTCCTCACTTCTTGGTTTCTGATATTAATAGGCTTCAGGTAAATGATGAATATCTTCTTTTCAGTTTCTAGAAAAAAAATATACCAATGCATATCAACATACTGTAAGTTTTATTTTAAATTTGTATAATTTTTTTATAATTTTATAAGTGTACTGTGATATTTGTCAACTGTCCAGATTTTCCTGCAATTATTGGTTGAAAAGAAATATTTTAATGTGTCTTTTTAAGTATATTTTATTTATTTATTTTTAGACAGAGGGGAAGGGTGGGAGAAAGAGATGGTGAGAAACATTAATATGTAGTTGCCTCTCACAGCACCCCTCCAAATGGGGACCTGGTCCATAACCCAAGCACATGCCCTGACTGGGAATCGAACCGGTGACCATTTGTTTTGCAGGCCGGCACCTAATCCATTGAGCCACACCAGCCAGGGTGAAAAGAATTATTTAAAAGTTACTTTGAAGTTACTTTTATTAGATTCACATGTGTGTTTATAGACACATACAATATGATTAAGTGGTTAATTTGGAAAAAATAGAAAGTAACTGATCTTAGCCACCCAGCAATGGAGATAGCTTTGTCTTCTAAAACTCAATCCATTTTTCAAAGAGTATTTTCTAAATATAAGCTATCATTTACAACAGATGTTTTACACCCCAATATATTAAGGATAACATTCATTCTCATTCTTTCTCTCTCCCAGATCCCACTCATTTCTAAAATTCAAGTTAAACATCAGTGGTCACAATATGCAAAATGGAATAATCTACCTTCCTTTCAATGACCTCCACTTAAACAGGAGAAATGGAAACATCACAGACAGTCCTGTTCCTCAGACAACAGTCTCCTTCAGGGTCCCCTTCCAGGACACCAGCCCTTTACTGACAAATAGTAATTGGTTTAGAGCAGAAGATAGCTTGGACCAGTAATTTTTAACCAGTGTGCTGCAAGAATTTTTTTTAAACTTGCAATACCTATTTAGTCAAGGGAACTGACTTCTTTTTCCTTAGATTGTCAAACAAAAATAAATGACAACAGCCGTAAGGGGACTAAATGGTAATGGGAAAAAATACAATGAAGATTAAATTTTTTAAATGACAATAGCCAGCATAACAATAGCCATCCAGAATGAATGCACTGTCTTGAACCATAAATATATAGGTATTAATAGAGTGACATTCTATTGATCATATCACATAATAAGGTTGCATCTGATTGGTTAATTCTTGGTGCCAGAAATACTTATATACAAGTACAGGTAACTGCTTTTTTAAAAAGTCACTTTGGAGCAAAAATTGTAGGTATCAAAATGTTACCCATTTTTATCAGATCAGCAAAATATGTATTTTTTGGTGTGCCACAGAATTTTAGTATTTAGTTTATGTGTGCTGTGAGATGAAAAATATTAAAGATTGCAGGCTTAGACAAAAACTCAAGGGGAGTCCAAGAATAAGCCACAGTAAGTGCATGCTGAGTTGGAAACAGTGGGAGAAAAAAAGAGTAGTCTATGAAAGAGTGGGCAAAGCTAATGTCACAAACTGATGAGAATGGAAAGAGGAAAAGAGAGTGAGACACACCTAGGTCTGGATCTGTGGCTACTGAGTACTTATAACACGGCTAGTACAAACTGAAGTGAGCCATAAGCATAAATTACATATCAATCTGTGAAGGCTTAGTACAAAAAAGAGAGAGTAAAATACCTCATCAATCTTCCATATTAATTACACATTAGAAAGTTGATATTTTTATATATTGGGTTAAATGTATATCATTAAAATTAGTCCACTTAAAATAACTTCTTAATGTGGCTATGTGAAAATTTAACATTAAATATGTGCCTCACATTACGTTTCTATAGGACAAAGTCAGCATAGAAAAAAGCTCAATAATCCCCCAAAATACTGGTCTTGCTGAATATCTAGTCACTGCAGGAAAAGTCTATGAAACACTGCAACAAAAGTAATTCAAATGATACCTAAAAGTATGCATCTAGTTGGGCTGTACAGCGTAAGACAAACATACAAGTGTCAGAAGAAACTACTTGAAGGCTGCACTGAGCATTCAACACACTACTAAATCACTGCCAACTTCTTAGCAAGAAGTTGCATACAAAACTAAGGTGTTGCTTGGAGAATTTGCTAGACAATCTTCAGTGTCCTTGGCTATAAAAATAGAAAGTAATACCCACCTCCTTCAGATACTGTGAGGCACATAGTAAATCATAGTCTCACAGAAAAGTGATATGTTAATGAAGTACAGAATATTAACATTGAGGGGAAAAAAGAATATTAACTTCGGCAAGTTGGTTCCTGAAAACCATTACAGCAGCAAGGTTTGGAGTTCAGGGACTTAAACAATGAAAAACAATGCTAGGGGTACCACAGTCAGAAAACTCATGAAGTTCTTCTAAAATGTTCACTTAGAGTAAATGTCAACAATATTTTATGTATCTTAAATTAACAGTAACAGTTTGGATGCCTTTTATTTCTTCTTCATGACTGATCACGTGGCTAGGATTTCAGTACCATGTTGAACAAGAGAGGTAAAAGCAGACACCACCGTCTTGTTCCTGATCTTAAAGGAGAACGCTTTTAGTTTTTGCTCATTGATCATGATGCTGGCTATAGGTTTTCCATATGTGGCCTTTATTATGTTGAGGTATTATAGCAGGGGGACCCCCTCCTGGAAATGGGGGCAGGGTTGGGAAGCACAGAGGACTGTGCATGAGCAGCAGGTACAGTGTGGCCATGCCAAGGATCATGGGTTGTCCTGTCAACCAGGGCAACACATCGTGATGCAGCAGGAAGAAGTGTACAGGGTGCATGTTGGGCTAGGAAGGTGATTGGTCAGAGGGACATACCCTCCTATCTGCTTCCACCGCACAGCGTATTCTGGGGGACATCTTTAAAAGAGCAGAGAGTATGAAAACAAGGAACTCTGCTTTCCCCTTGCCTTGCTGGTCTGGCCAACCACCAGGGGCTTCAGTTCCTGGCCAGTGATTCTTGCAGACCACATGGTCCAGAAGCATTCCCCAGCACCCCTCCCCAAGTGTCCATAGCCTGCCTGGCCAGAAGCCAGGTGCCTGCCCAGCAGGTACTAGGCAGGTGCAGTACAAGGGAAGGAGACTGAGGCTGGTAGGCCCTGGAAGCCATATGGTGGGGCAGGTAGCCTCACCCCCTCCCCCATGCATGGGAAGCGCAGCAGCACTGGAAATTGGAGTGAGAGCTGTGCAGGCCTGCCTGACCAGGAACACAGCTGAACTGGTAAGCTGACACTGAAGAGACAGGGAGCAAGTGCTGGACTGGTGGGCAGAAGCCAAGGAAGGAGCAGCATGCGACAAGTGGAATTTCGGCCAGTACATACAGACTCCAAAGGATGCCTGGGGCAGACCATGACAAGAAGCATGCTGCAGCTGCCTGCATTTTCCCATGGACAATACTTTTAAATGGGGAAAGGAATTCTGGGTGCAGCTAACAACTGATCTGGCCTGGCAAAGAGTGGCAGGGTAATTTTATCTGGATATTTTAGGAGGAATGGGCTTTGAATCAGAAACTTGCTTTTATTTCAAATGGTATGGCCATTAATTAAGAGATTCCTTTTCCTTTCCACTGAATTCTGTCTCCAGAGTTTTGCCTGTTTGGCAGCAAGTGGTGGGACCACTTGGTTTTGATAACAACACAATCCCTCTATTCCCACTTTGCTGAGAGTTTTATCATAAATGGGTGCTGGGTAGCATCTTTTCTATGTCTACAATAACAGATAATAACAACATAAGTTATTTTTAACTTATATTTATGATTACACTTAATTTACATTTCTAGTGAGTTATTTATAACCCCCTTCTCTGTACTACAGATAGAAGGTACTCTCAACCAATGTATCCTGTCTTTTCAATTCTGTGATTACATAACTGCTAAGTTTTCTCATTCGTGACACAATAAGGACTATATATTCGGCTTCTACCCAAGTTCCTGACACAGAGCTCCTAAAATCTTTGTAATTTCCTGAATGCTAGAAGCATCTTTTCTTCTAAAATTTGGTCTTTGACCCCTGTTCCTGACACAAGAGCTAAGATCCTTAGCATCCCCTGAGTGATGAGTGTCTTTTGTATGCTAATGAGGTGACTGGTGGCTGGAGGTTCCCAGATGGCATCAGGATGGGGGCTGGTCCCAGAAAGACTAAGGCATAATTAGAGGGTTGAAACTTTCAGACCCACCACTCAAGCTCCAGGGGAAAGGGGCCAGAGATTGAGTTAATTATCTATCATGCCTATGTGATAAAGCCTCCACAAAAATCCCTACGGTAGGGCTTTGTAGAGCTTGAAGGTTGGTAAACACATCCTTGGGTCCGGAAGATGGAGCACCCCAATTTTACAGGAACAGAGGCTCCTGAATTCAGGGCGCATGTGGATCTCGTCCTGCGTACCTCTTTTACCTAGCTGTTCATCTATACTCTTTAATATATCCTTTATAATAAACTGGCAACTTACATAAGTGTTTCCCTGAGTTCTGTGAGCAATTATAGCAAATTATCAAATCTAAGAAGGTTGTGGGAATCCCAATTTGTAGCTAGTTGGTCAGAAGTACAGGTGGCCATCTGGGCCTTATGATTAGCCGTGGCATTTTTGTGGGACTTGAGCCCTCAACCTGTGGGGTCTGCACTAACTCCAAGTAGTTAGCCTCAGAATTGAGGCTAAGAACTGACAAAGTTTGTTACCAGAAGTGTTGTGAGTGAAGAATTTTCTTTTACCCTGTCTCTCAGTTCTTCCAGCTCCCAGACTCCTCAGATGTCAACTGGTACAGTTCCAAAATCTAGGCTCCTTCTTTTCATCTTCCCTTTGTTTCCCAGAGTTCCACTGGAAAAGTCTCCCCTCCTCTTCTGCCATCTGCTTTACCACTTCATATATCACAGTCCCAAGGTTTCCCTCTTTTTCAAAAATATCCAACAGGAGAAAGTAATAATGCCTGTACATTAAAACAAATTCTCACATGCATTAAAAAGAACCAATACAGAAAACTGAAACATTTGAAATGGGCCCAAAAGTTCCTGGGTGCCTGTCTACAATCCTTTCTGGGTTATTTGTACTCTTCATGGTCTTTGAGCTATTTTACAAATTTGTGAGTTACAGAAAACTGATAATAATGAAAATGATTCTTGTCCTTAGAAATTCCAATTAATTGTGTCTGTGAAATGCAATTGCCTAGTCTTAAATCTATTTGTAAACTAATTTCAGTATTGCTTATATATGTGTGGTTTTGAATTTTCCTTTGAACTATCTATTACATCTTACTGACTTCCTCATTAATTAATGAAGTAAATAAAATCTGCAACTCACATTCATTTAATAAATTTGTATGAGGATCATGATTACATCTTTTCAAAAATTATCATTTAACAAAATGATGAATTTAGCTTGTGTACGCAAAAATTTCAGGGAACCTTGGGGCTGAGAAAGAATTACTTCATCCTAAGTGGTCCATGGGAGAGCCTTCAGTTACAGGTTCAAGGTTAAGAAGGATTTGTTCTCCCCAGGACTTGTACGATGAGAAAGAATTGTGTTATAGATTAGGTTTCACTTTTCACCCTGTTTTCAGGACACTAAGCACCAAATCTGAATCTCCATGGTGGCTACTTTAGACTAGCCTTCATGACAGACGTTTTTATTCTTGTCTATGTTATTGATTTTCCATTTTTATTATTTTGGTATAAATAAGCAAGCTGGTCTAAATTCTCTGTGGAAAGAAGTAGAGTATAATATCCATATTATCCCATAATATTTAGCTTTCAATCTTTAATAAACCCAATTACTTTTAAAATGTTAAATATATTAAATTACTTCTAAAAACATGCTTTCATTTTTTAAAGACACAGTTTAGGAATCCTGATAGATGTTCAAGTATGAGTATAGCTGAAAGGCTGAACTGGACTAACAGGTTACTTGTACCCACCCAGAAAAGGACCACTCCTGATTTCATGTCCCTCAAACCTACCTACCAATTTGAGAAGAGAGGTGAGTGATGGAGGTTTAAGAGGAGGGTGCAAGGAGGATGATATTTAAACAGGTGGCACATAACCACATACATTCATTAGTACTATAAATCTGTAGGAAGGAAAGAACAGGTACTACATGCATTTTTTTAAATTGTGGTACAAAAAATAACATTTGCCATATTAAGCATTCTTAGGTGTATAGTTCAGTAGTGTTAAGTATATATCATTGTACAACTGCTCTCCCAGACATTTTCATTTTGTAAATCTGAAACAGTACTCATTAAACAACCAACCCCACTTTCCTCTCCCCACAGACCCTGGTAACTATTCTATAGTCTCTATCAATCTGAGTTCTTTAGATACCTTATATAAGTGGAATCATACAGTATTTGTGTTTTTGTGACTGGCTGATTTCACTAAGCATAATGTCCCCAAGGTTCATGCATGTTGTCACAGGTGTCAGAATTTCTTTACTTTTTAAAGCTAAAATAATATTCTATTGTACGTATATGCCTCATTTTGCTTATCTATTCATCCACTGATGGGCTCTTAGGTTGCTTCCACACATTAGGTATTGCGAATAATGCTACAATGAACATGGGTCTATAAATACTTATATCTCTTCAAGTTCTGCTTTCAGTTCTTCCAGATATATACCCAGAAGTGAAATTGCTAGATCACACAGTTCTATTTTTAATATTTTGAAAAACTAGACCATTTTCACAATGAGAAAACCAGGAAAGTAGAGAAAACTAGGTAAGTAATGGAACCCCAAAGTCACAAAGCGAAGGAGTCGGCAGCCCTGTGCCCCTGCCTCCTGGTCCTCAGCCCACTGCTCCTTCCACTATACTTCCACATCAATGCACAAAGTCCGCTCTGTAAGTAACTAAACACATACTGCAACTATGAACAGAAATAATACTCTGAACTAAACGTTGGATAGTTTATCATCTTACCTATGATGCTGAAATTAATCACTTCTTCCTTCAAAAGTATTACTGAGTCCCACAAAGCACTCTTGGAAGAAAAATAAGTGAAATTCATGAGCACGTAACACATACCTGCATATGAACAATCTCTAAGTACTTAAGTTTAAACAGAAATCAGATGTGATTACCTCAGTACTATTTATATAAAAAGTTACACTCTGACTTCCTAGGTTGAAATCAATCCAAAATTTCTCTAATTTTTCATCTGCTGGTTTTCTCATCTGTAAGATAAAATTTCAGCATTAATTACACATATACATACTCAAAGATTCAGATGAAAACTTTTCCATTAAAAATGGAACTTCTGCTTTTCCTAAAATACTATCCTAATATTATAGGGTGTCTTTACTGCCTTACTCATTTCAACAAAACAAAAGGAAGATCTCAGTTTTATACAACTAAACTATTTCTGAAAAAATCCTACTATCTTTAGCTATTTAATGAGATGTTTAAATATGTCAGATGGCTCTATCCACACAAACTTTTTTTCCTAGTGAAATCACAGAGATGACAGTTCTCCGTTTAACCAGTAACAATCCACACTGCATACGTATGGAAACATCTAGCAAAGGAAGTACTATGATCATACAGAAGTGATTTGTCTTCTAACTTACTGTTTATTAAGATAGAGCTAAGATTGAAGATTTCAAGTTACCTTCATTTTAATTATTACAAAATAAATACATGCTTATAGTAAAAAGAAAGAGTCAAACAGTATTGTGTTTATAGAAACAGCAAACTTCTCCTTCTCTGCCTCCCTACTGCCCATAGGTACATTCCCATAGACACCATTAACAATGCCTTTGTTTTCTCCCGGACATATTGTAAACATATATCAGGAAATACAGAGTTTTTATTCCACAACAATGAAGCAAACACTAGACTTACTATTCTACCTCCTGTTTTTCCAGTAAATAGTATTTCTTGGACACCTTTCCATCATGCATGCCCACTTTTTTATAGAGTTGAATAAAGGTTTTAACCCACAATGTATGTTACTGTAATCCAATGGATAGGCCCTAACTGTAGCTGATGGAAATTTAGAAGTCCAAGAAAGAAGAAGAACCAAACAGAGATTGAACTCTTCAGATAATTAGAAGGAAAAGTAGAATACAGATACAGGAATCAAGCCATCAAAATCAGTTCTAGAGAGAAATTCGTACAGTAGTCATGAGTTGCGGACACAGTCCACAGAGGCCAAGAACAGGTTCGGAACCCAAAATGAAGATATCATTAATTAGGAAACTCTGAAGACATGGTTCGGCAAACCTCCAACAAGGTAAAAGTTCAGAGATCTTTCAAGATTTTACACCAAAATTGAGATGTTGCAGATTGGGGCACCTATACATGAAGGACCTTGTTCCTTTAGAAACCAAAGGAACGAGTAAAAAGAGGCTGCTCAACTTTAGACTATAAAGTAAATAGTAGAATTACTTATGAAAAGGAAAGTGGCCCAATTGCTGTGGTTGGAATAAGAAGCATCAACTGTGTGGAAAGAAGCAAAATAATTGCCTTTTTCCCTTTTACCTAGATGTGAATAATGCTACCCACTAACACAGTAAAATAAGGCTAGGTTCCTGTAATTGACCACATGAACACATATAAACCCTAAAATTTCTTCATCTAGTAGTAACAATAGGATCCTTAAACTCACCGGTAATGCACCCCAGTTACAGTATGAGAAGACAGGGGAAAGGGACAATGAGCTTCAGAGTTGAGGCCTCAACCAGCAGTGAGCTGCCTTTTCTACAAAGCCCTTCAGAGTGGCAAGAGCAGCATGGCCACTTTACTGAGAAAACCAAACTCTGGGTTCCATCACATACCACCCTCACCACCCCCAGGAAATCAAAACATACCTCATGCCCATCAGCAAAAGCGGCAATACATGGAAATGAATAGACCCTATAAAACAATTCACAATTAAAAAGTAAAAATATGGATGGAACCCAAGCACAGCCTACACATGTTCTACAAACAAGCATTTATGAGTAGGGTATGCCATCAAGTCTCCTTATACAAGATATGGAGAGGACCTCAACTCTGCAAATGGGGATCTTCTATGGCTAGATTTCAAGTCTCCAATGGCAGTCTACAAGCCAGGTTTATTGGTACTATACCTCAGCCCAGTCGCTTGGCAAAATTACCAATGAAAGGAGTGAATTTAGCAAATATCTTCCCATCATGGACTTTACTGTCCATAATGCGCCTTCCCCTTGTGACCTCAAGGCTGTAGGAAATCATTCTTCATAAAATCTTCCCAGAGGATGTAATGTTAAAAATATTCCAAATCATAAATATGCTAAAAGACTGATAGAGATTTTTTTTAAATCTACACTTATATTCAGAGAGAGGAGAAGGGAGGGAGAAAGAAAGGGAGAGAAACATCTATGTGTGACAGAAACATCAATTGATTGTCTCTTGCTTGCTGTCAATGGGAATCTGGCCCACAGCCCAGGCAGATACGTGACAGGGAATTGAACTGGCAACATTTCAGTTCCCAGGCTGGTGCTCACATCCACTGAGCCACACCAGCCAGGGCTGATAGAGATTATTTTTAAACACACAAATGAGTCAACAGGCAGAATGCATCTCATCTTCTAAGGTTTCTATGCAATGAATAACTCAGTAGTATGCAGTATATGTTGTCCCAAAATATTATAAAGTAGATCCTAGATTTTTTTATATTAAACATTTTCAGAATATAACTAGTCAATAAAATAAGGCTCAGAGAAACATCTTACCTTCTTTGGTCACCAAGTCTGTTGTTCAGGTAATTAAGAAACAGTCTACTGTCCTTCAAAGTAAATAATGCAAACTTTTAAATAAAACATCAAAATGTCTTAGATAAATAGTACTATCCTCACCAGCACGTTAGAAGCCAGTGTTTGCCTCTAAATTTCTAGTATCTAGTAACATCACAAGGCTTCACAGAGATTCATTATTACATGTTAACTAAAATAATATTTTATGTCAAAAGAGGAGGCCCCGGATATTATGTTCTAGAAGGAATCACTGAGCCAGGAGATTTTCAGCTGAGGAATGTGTAGATCTCTCAAAGTTCCATGCACAGTTATGTATCCCTTGGTTAGAAAAGTAGCAATAGAAGCTACATCTTACTAATGAGGTAGATTACAGTATTTAACTAACCCACTGGGCATCCATCTCCCTAACATCTGTCCAGCACAAGCCAACCACAAACCCATAAAACTTACACATCACCGGCCATTTTCCTTATCCAGAACACTCTGCATGCTACTTCCTGGATTTTCTCTCCCAGTATATGCTCTAATAATGAAGAATATTTTTAGATCTCTTCTATCCTATAGCTATTAGGAAGGTAAATTTGTTGCCTCCAGAATTCAAAAGCCAAGGAGAGACTGATCAGGCTTTTGCCAGCAAGGACCGGCTGTTTGTTGATAGTATTGAGTCCTACATTCTATGTCTGTATCAAGCACTAAATAGACAACAGGAATGTGAGCCTTTAGATGAAAGCAGTTCGATTAAGAAGTTGATAGCTCTGGAGTGGGGGGTATGATTTGAAAAACAAGATAACTACTTTTGTCCTATTTTCACCAAATTTCCACGCAGACGAGGGAGTGACACAGAGGAGAAAAGAAACATGCCTGGACTTCCATTTTCTCTCATTTAATTCTCTAAATGTTGAGGTTGGTTTCATTTTGATTTTATAGATGAGGACACTTGGATTTTGTAAGTAAACTTGCCAAAATGCAAACATCAAAATACGTATAAATCAGGCAGTTGGGACTCCCGGGGTTCATGGTCTTTCCATTTAGAACAAACTGAATCCTAACTATTGCAGATCTGGCAACAGGCTCAAAGTAACTATAATATATTTAATGATATTTAAAGGTTTAGATTTAATAGAATCCTAATTGCACAACTGTTTAAACCTAAGAGCCT
Organism: Anoura caudifer; assembly: GCA_004027475.1. Lineage (NCBI taxonomy): Eukaryota > Metazoa > Chordata > Mammalia > Chiroptera > Phyllostomidae > Anoura > Anoura caudifer. The sequence continues at coordinate 93,168 of PVKU01004918.1, forward strand.
TTATTCATTACCTTTTCCCAAGCGTCCAACCCTCATGTTCAGAACTTTTACAAAGAAAAGGGAAAATATTTTAGCTATTTAAGATGAAGATGAGTATGAAACAAAGCCATAAGCTATTTTTGTGCTACTCGAGGAGACAATCACAGTGAACCCAGGTTCATGGGACACACTGAAAATTATTATCCCTCCAAAGTGTCCCAACACAAATGCCCCGTGTTACTCCTCTACCACTAGAGTACAGGGTACCAATTTAAACCTCCAGTTGTCGCACTGGCTGCTCTCTGCAAGGCTGAAATTCACTTTCTTTTCTCCTCCAACTCCACCCACCTTTGAGGTTCATTGAACAATTGCTCCCCCCACCACATGACATTTTTTCTGCATGGATCCATTGAATTCACATATAGTAACTTCTAAGTTACCGATAAAGAAACCCTATCTGTGTCCACATATTTGACCCACAAATATTTAATTTGTACTGTCCTCAAACTGTTTCATGTACGTGGGAAACAGGAAGTTTAAGAATGGTAACTTAATCACAATTGAGGAAAAAAACCCTTCCCTAAGCGCAGGAAATTACTGAGAGGATGCTCAGTAAATATGGATTAAACAGAATTTTGAGGACCAGGAACTGCACCGTCTCAAATTCTCGATCCTTAATTTTTTTGAAAGCTTCGGCAATAACATCATCTTCAAACCACTGATGGACAAGGTCATCTCTTGATGTTTTAGTTGTCAGTCTGCACAATGCTTCAGAAAGAGCAACCTGCTGACCATAATCTAGAGATTAAAAATACAGACAATTCTGGGCACAAAGCAAAGAAAGAAATGAGTTCCAGAGATTAGCACCCACTCAAAGAAATCCCACTTTAAAAGACTAGTACTGTGTCTTATTAGCAGCAAGATGTATCTCAGAGTAATTACAGCTATTTAAATTCAACATTTAAGAAACATTAGGAGAACATCTAAACAGTATGTCAGCATATAATAACTTAAATAAATATCTCTGCATTTTATATTATATATATTAAAACATTCATCAGAAACAGATCATCAAATAGCCTTTCAAAAATATTTCTACTGCAAAGATTAAGTCTCCACATCAACTGTGGCATTTCACAGCAGAAACACAAAAACTACATATACCAACATGTTTAAATTTCAATTTTAATGATAAAAAGAAAATCACAGCTAGATAGGTACAACAGAATGAAATTTATAAAATGCTTTTAAAATCTACAAAATAATCATGTATGTTGCTTTTGAACACGCAGTAAAAAAGGAGAACAATATACTTAGGAATGAAAACCAAATCCAAGTCAAGGACTACCCATACCAGTGGAGAGGGAACTGAGATCAGGGTCATGGGCACAGATTTAGTTTTAAAAACTAACCAAATATAACAAAATGATAAAATTTGACTAAGCTCTTTGGTGAGTAAATGAGTATTCATTAATTATATTTTATGGTTTTCAGCCTGCTGAAATTTCTCATAATAAATCAAAATCAAAATCTTAACTCCTATTTCTAGTTTGGCCATAATTTATTCCCCATAGTTCCAAAATGCTCATAAAACCCTAATGTCCAATATTTAATATTATTATATTTAAAATTCTAAACATTTCTTACCACCCACAGTCAAAATTGTCCTTGAGAGATCTTTCCTGAAAAACATTTAGATAAACTGCATGTTACTGAAATCAACCTAAATAGGCAAACTTCACTATATTGGCATTAAAATTTTAAACCAACGTGTATATTTTTTAAATTATTTATTCCAAATTCAGCATTAGCACTTTTTCAATGTCAAAAATAAAATTTCCTCAAGTTTGTATGTTAATGACTTAAATGTCTTGTTTTATTTTGTTTTGTTTCATTTGGTTCAAAAAAAGCTGCAGTTCTACTCCTCCCTCTGTAAAGCCAATTCAATTTGATGGCCTTTGAGGATTCAGTAAAAGTTATGACTCTAGAATTTTGTAATCAACTCACCAGCCTTGTTGGGATGTGTGCCCCTTTTTACACTGTTTAACATCAGGAACAAATATTAACAATAGTTGCAGAGAAATATTAACCATAGGTGCAGTAAGCTTTTTGAACTTATTTTAAAAACTAAGCTACTACATTATTGTAACAAACAGAGACTCTCATTTTGTATGCAGACTGTCTCCAACTTACAATTCTTTGACTTATGATTTTTCAACTTCATGATGATGGAAAATGATACACATAATAAATTACATGAGATATTCAACACTTTATCATAAAATAGGCTTTGTGTTAGATAACTGTGCCCAACTTTAGACTAACATAAGTGTGCTAAGCATGTTTAAGGTAGGCTAGGCTAAGCTATGATGTTTAGTAGGTTAGATATATTCACTGCATTTTTGACTTAAAATATATTCAATTACCATGGGTTTAATGGGACATAACCCCATTGCAAGTCAAGGAGTATCTGTGTTTGTTTAACAATTTTAATTAAACGCTAACAAATGTGATGTAGATCTTTTTAATGTTTGAAATAACTCTCATTTTAACACATTTGTTAAGAAATCTTAACAAATCTTATAGTAGTTCAGTTTCTCATAATACATGATTGATTTGTTACTGCTAAGTAGAAGCCTTAAAACAGCACCACTGAGAGTTCAGCTTAATTTTATACTTGCACATTTTACTTGAAGTCTAGAATATTCCAGACTTGCTAGAACATACAAGCAATAAGGCAAGACCATAGGATTAGATTGAATACTTAGGAGAAAATTCCAGTCAGCTACTCTCCAAGTCTAAATACACTACTAAGAATCATGATTTTGCTAATGTATTCAATAAATATTTTTTAGGAAAAATTCAGTGCAAAAAACTGAATCCTGCATAGACTTGTTAAATGGACAAATATAACAGCAATGAACCCCATGTTCACCAGTCCCCTCTCAGGCCTACACTATGGTAAACCTGGTCACCTGTCCTCACGCAGGCATGGCTGCATGTCCCATGAATCACTGAATGCTACAACAGTGTCATCAGTGTGTGTTAGTGGTTAGCTCATTACTGATGGTTTTCAGTTCAAATTTCAAAATAGGGTGTTTGTTTTCTTCTTTCTATCTCCACACATAACAACTCTACCTTGAAATTTCAGTGTCCCAAAACTACATAATTGTGACTGGGGCACCAAAACACAAAAACACCAATCACTTGAGTCCTGGCCAGTGTGGTTCAGTTGGTTGGAGCATCATCCTGTACACTGAAAGACTGTAGGTTCAATTCCCAGCCAGCGCATATACCTAAGTTATGGGTTTAATCCCCAGGTGGGGGAGCCTACAAGAGGCAACCAATCGATGTTTGTCTCTCACATTGATGTTTTTCTTTCACTTTCTTACTCTCTCCCCACTTTCCTCTATCCCTAAAAACAATAAAAAAAAGTCCTTAAGTGAGGATTTTTAAAAAATCTATCACTTGAAAAGCAATACAAATTCCATGCACTATGGTATAGCTAATAGTTGGTAACCTTTGGATATTTGCTGTCTGCCAGGTAATGTGCAAATCATTTTCAATGGATTGCCTAATTTAACTGGTACATAACTATCAATCAGGTATATTTAATGCTGGCTTCGTTTCACAGGCAAGCAAACTGAGACACAGTGAGGTTAAGACTGTGCTCTAAATAGTGCAATGAGCATAAATGGCAAAACCAGGGTCTGAAGCCAAGCAGTTTACCAGCAGGATTTGTACTCAACATTCCCCCATAAATAACTAATTTAGTTCACACTGACAGTGAAAATTAATCTACAGCCCAAGGAAGCTTTTTACCTCACAAACTCGATGGAAAAAAAGTCAAAAAGTCATAGTGCTAAAAAAGAAGAGCTTAGCAAAGTCTGGCTTTTTTCCTCAATCCTTCTTCATTGTTTAGCATAAGAAAATAAGAACAGTATTTCCTGAAGGAAGGACTGATGCAATCAGGCGTAGGGAGAACAGAGACTGAGGCAGTGCAATCAGAGAGATTTTGCCTTTACATCATCACACAGTTAAGTACAAGGTCACTTACATAAGCTGACACACTCCTTCTGACGAGGGGAGTTGTTTTCTCTCCTCCCGAGGTACAGCATGCAAAATGCTGTTCAAAGTCTTCAAAGCCTGGTCAGAGTTGAAGAAAGGCATTCAAGGGGAAGAAACAAACAGGGACAGTGCACAGCCTTCTCCCACGTTTCTACAGCAACAGTTTTCTGTTTTGTTATTTGCAACTCACCTCTTGTTGAATCAAATGATTTACCATCTTTTCTGTCACCAGAAATCCTAACGTAAACATGAAGGAACCCAACATCTGAATTTTCCCTGAAAGCATAATTTTAAAACAATCAAATTGATGCTAGAAAGAATAAGGAAATGTCTCCTACACAGCAGGAACAGGCTAAGACTGGAAAAGGCATGAGAGCAGTAAACATTTCAGAAGTTATATAGTTAGGGCAAGAGACAAATGGCAGCCTGCTTCGAGGCCGAGAAACCTCCAGGCCACAGCACCCTTGCACTGCATAGATCCCACCAAGGAAAGTAAGAACAGTGTGTGCCAAGTGTGCTGTTGCGATGGTCACAGCTCGAACAAAGCTTTTCTGTCCAGACTGAGCCACATGCAAAGCGCAACTCCTCATGCAGTGTCCCACTGTGTCTTACATTTATGTGTTTCATAAAAATTGAAATTTTATAAGGTCTTATACTAACAGAAGAGGGATTTTTTTAAAGTGTTGGCCTTCATTAAATAACATAACCACAGAAACTTGAAAAGCTATGTGGTAATTCTTATGCTTATTAAATGAACTATTATTTTTATTTTACTTAAGCATATTATATTAAGATATGAAATGACCCCAGTAGCATACATTGCCAAGACTTATACAAGGATCATAGTATTATTATGACAGGCTCAGATGTGCAGTTTTGATATATGAATTATTCATCACATTTCATACACTTTTAAACCCCCATGTAACTCATGAAACTATAGGAACCCAAGCCATAAAGTAGAAATTTAGAAGATCCCTGTTCAGTCCCAAAGCAGCCAGATTAATACTGCTAGATAATCTCTGGAAACCAGGTATTTGGCAAGGGGCTGTGGCAACAATTTGCCTGTCATCTTAAAACTGGACAGAAACATTCTAACAGAACCCAGGTTGACAGCAGGGGATCCTAAAGATACTTATGCAGCCTATTAGCAAATATCAGTCATCATTAGACCTTTTCATTTAAAGGGTAATAAAGAAAAACTAATGAACATTGCCCAATGAAAAAGGAAAGAGAAACAGATTAAGTCAGGTGGTAACAGAAAAATGACTTTGGAAAATAAGCTTATTTCAAGAAACAAAATTTTTTGAGGCATCTGATTTATCATCTCAAACCTCAGAAGAACATGAATTCTATGGACTAAAAACACAGATCTGCAAGAAAGGGTAACAGTCTAAGATGAATATAGAGAATGCAACGGTAAATGAGAAATACATAATATGAAAATTAAAGCCATTCTAGATATTTCAATCTGAGGGAATTTAATACAAAAAATTAATTACAAAGATAATTTTTAAAAGCAGCAAAGCCAAACTGGAAACACTGATGCGGTCAAGCAATTAACATCACTAACAAAACTACCAGGCCGCTGCCAGTGTGCCACCCCTCACCCAAAGTCACTTGGAGAAAATAGTATTATCAGACCCCAGGGATCAAGGTCACCTAGCAAAAGCTGTAACACAAATGGGCCAGAGCCACAGAGACTATGCAGTCACTCCTGGAGATGGCACCTCTGTAGAACAGAGAGGGAGAAATGCCTTCTTTGCTCCTTGCTGCTTCCAACTTCCTTCCATTGGCTAAACCTAGCAGGCAGCCAGTTGATAAGAAAGCCTAGAAAAAATAGTTCTCTGTAATAGAAAGTAGAGTGAGAGAAAGAGTGGGCAATGGATGTAAAAGCAGAGGCAGATCACCGCCACCCAGAACTTTCAAGGAACCAAAGATGTGATAGCAGAATTCAAGACTGTACTGGAAGTGATGAGAGCAGAATTAGTTAAAGTGATGGCTTCTAAGAAAAACTTAGGAACTGTTTTCAAAATACACGGGGAAAAATGACAGAAACCAATGCATGTGAAGATAGAAAAGATGTAATGAATGAATAATAACCTTACATAGAGACTAGAATAGAAGGAGTAGCTGTACTAGGGGGAACCCCCCCAAAAATGGAATTATCTTCTGGAGGTGGGGGCCTTGTAGTACAGGCTTCCCCCAGTAGGTGAGTATTCTAGGAACCTATCTGTATCAGTGTACCAGCTAGTGTTGTTGTGAGAGGCTGAATTTGGTATCAGTGAATGTTTTTGAAGACTCTTTCCATGTGTTTGCCCATGTCATGATGGGTGATTCACAAGCACACTGAGTATTTAGCAATTTTTGATCAAAAAAGGCATGACCCCCATGCTCCACCCTCCCTACTCACTGAATCTCACCCCAGAGACATTTTTTTGTTTCCCTGAATGAAAAGGTCCTCAAAGGGAAACATTTTGCTGACATGGAAGAGGTGGAAAAAACCTGCAGAAGCACTAAAAGGCATCAAAATCAACAAGTTCAAAAACTGTTTTGAGCAGTGGAAAAATGTAAGTGTTTTGCATCTCAACAGGTGCATTGCATCAAATGGAGAGTATGCTGAAGGTGAGTGAAGATTAAACATGTAAGAATAAATACACAATTTTCTACAAGTAAATTCCATTTGGGGGGATCCCCTCTCGTAAAGGACTTTCTGCTGCCTCCCATCACCCTTCCCCCCCCCCCTTTTACATAGCTGTCATGCTATGGGGTGGGACAGATTGGCTTAAGTTATGCTGGGATATCATTTCATCTTCTCATAGTGATTGTGTTCATTAAAGGGTGGGGGCATCCAATTAGAGCAAAGCTATGGCTTTCTTTTGATAGTTGAGGAAAAAGAAATTTTCTCCCCCTGGATGTGAAACAGAAAGCACAAAGCTCTGGTTACTGGCCACCACCTAACAACCAGCAAGGACATCAACTTAAGAGCAAATATAAGAAAGGCAGAATTGAAAGAACTGCAGCGCACGCAGCACAGCCACAACCAAAGTGCTCCTGGAACTACCTACCTCTGGCCTTTTTGGCTCCTGTGCCTGTAAGCATCTTTATCATTCAAGACTATATGAACTACATACTACTCTGTAACATATATGGAAAACACTTCACCTCTGTGGTTTTCAACTAGAGGTGACTTTTGCCCCCTCCTCCACCCAGGGGGCGCTTAGCAATTTCTGGAGACTTTTTTTTTTTTTTTGCTTATCACAACTGTAGAAGTGGGAGGGGCTGCATTAGCATCTGGGTAAAGGCTAGGAAGGTTGCTAAACATCCTGAATGTACAGGACAGTAAACCACTCCCCCCTCCTGAAAAAAATTATCTGGCCCTAAAAGTCAACAGTGACAAAGTTGAGAAACCTGGCTCTAATGCATAAAGTTATCAAAGAATAAAGCTCCCCAAGCTAAGTAAGATCTGACTTGGAAGTAACTCAGCACAAACCACCTAAAACAAATGTGTGCACACACTTCCAACACTTAATATTAGAAGACAATGAAACAAGAGTTTTTGAGGGGGAGAAACTGCAAAGCAAGAGTGATAGTGTATAAAGGCCACAAAGACTTTCTTAAATGATAAAAAACACCGACCATGTCCAGCCTACACACCCCAATAACACTCTTCCAAAGACAATATTGCATTGGAGATAAAGCAGAACAAAGAACTCAAGACTGAAGACATCATGATATAAACAGGTTGATAGTGAACCTTACACAATTATTGTAAACAGGCCTGCAATACAAGGCAAAAAGCAAATGAATCTTTGTTTACAAAGATATATACCTAATCCAGGCCTAAAACCCCAGATTAAATTAATCTGGGTAAAAGATGGAGAAGGAATAAAAACACGTTGAATTCCTTGTTATATAATATAAAGAAAAAATAAGGTGCTATAATTTTGATATTGATAATTAAATTACGAGTAACTACCAGTATAATACAACTCAAATGTAAGCCATTCAAATCACTAGAGAGGAGCAAATTGTGAAAGAAAACAGAATCCATGTATTAAAGCACAAAACAAAGGAATCATAAAATGGAATACATCTAACAAGATGACATAAGTCTTGGTGGAAAAAGGAATATTAATTCCATCAATGGCAAGAGGAGATGGGAAAGTCAGTGAAAACATCTTTGTACTTCAAAGGAAGAGATTAGCTCTCAACTCTGTGGAGCCTGGACATAACGCCATCCACACAAAATACTGTCAGAGCCACATGTGAAAATCTGACTTGTTCAGAGAAGTCAGCCACCCTAAGGTGGCCAGGGTGGGCTCCAACCATAAACTGTCATTGCTATGCTGTTCCCCTCCAAATTAATAGGTTGAAGCCCTAACCTCAATGCAATCATATTTGGAATGGGCTCCTTTGAAAAGGTGATTAGGGTTAGATGCTGTCATGAGGGTGAGGCCTTCACAATGAGATTAGCATCTTTATATAAGATGAGATACCAACCCTGGCTGGTGTGGCTCAGTGGACTGAGCTCCGGCCTGCAAACTGAAAGGTCACCTGTTCGATTCCCAGTCAGGGCACATGCCTAGTTTGTGGGCCAGGTCTCTGGTTGGGTGAATGTGAAAGGCAACAGATCAATATATCTCTCACCCATTGATGTTTCCCTCCCTCTCTTCTTCTCTTTCCCTCTCTTTAACAGTAAATAAACAAAATCTTTTAAAAACTTATAAAAAGATGATATACCAGAGAGTTGGCTTGCTCTCTGCCATGTGCCATGTGAGGACATAGCAAGAAAGTGGCCATCTGCAAGCCAGAAAGAGGGTTCTCACCAGAACTCAACATGCTGGCACCCTAATCTCAGATTTTCAACCTCCAGACATGTGAGAAAATAAATTCCTGTTGTTTAAGCCACTGAGCCTTTGGTATTTTGCTATGGTAGCCTGAGCTGACTAATACAGTCATCCAGAACGGTGTTGCCTCCATTAGGGGCAATGGAGTTAGTGTACAGACAGGAATCTCTAAGTGGACTGAACAGCAACAGTAGACTGAGTAGATCTCTCTCATATGTATTTTTCTCAGATATGCAGTGACATACACTGCTGTAATTAATATGAGACAAATTTTTTTTAAATGTTACAAAAATCAAAATAGTATTTAACCATTGTATATTTTATTAATTAATTTTAGAGACATTAACTATCACTTATGAAGGTCATAAGAAATTTACTTGAAAGTATTTGGATCCACTTACTAAGAATAGGAGGACCTTTAAAAAAAATCAACTAAGCACCATGTACATGTAATTTCTAGCACTGAATTTCCTCAATTATGAGATAATATCCATTGTAGAATGTAAAGTCAATTTAGTAACAGCTTCTCAAGAGACAAATACAAAGACAAACAATAGGAAGAGGACATACCCAATTTAAGATGACGTTAATTTCTGAATGTTCCAATATTTTTGAATCCATACTATAATTCAAGATATCAAATTACCTTTAACTTAAGTACATGGAACAGAATCAGCAATCTAACTGCGAAATATTCTAAAACTTTGCCTTTTAGACTCTTGTAAGAGAGAGAAGGCATCTGAATCAGCTCCTGGTCAACAGTAACAGCTCAGCCTGTGCTGCTTTGGAATGACAAAGATGGCTCTCCACACCAGAAATGAGCAGGGTAGCCAATGGCAATTGGAGTGGCTAAATTAAGATGGACCTCAGGCAAACTGAGACATATTTTACAACAAAATTCAGTTCAACATCACAATATGAATATCATAAACGTTCAATAAATCCAAACAATAATTAAGCCCACTTTACTTTTACATATCACATAGACAAATATTCTCTCTATACCAGAATAGTCTATTAATGAAAAGTAAATAGCCAATTAGTGCTTAGTAATATACTTACCTTTACTGCTCCTCCTGGAAATAATCTAACAAAAAAAAAGAAAAAGTAAGTCTTTCATAATTTTTAAAAAGTACTGTAAACTATAATGTTAATACATTAATGCTGATATTTCTCTAACAGGCAGAAGTTGACTTTAAATACAGCAGAAAAAATTTAGAGAAATCCTTTGTGAACTTCAATCACTTTATTAGAATCAGCATATCATTCATTATCAGGTGAATAATAATATATTGGATTGGTATGTATGAGAATAAAACACCTCATCTTTCTATAATATTGGTTATCTATATTGTTTGTTTCTATTTCATATAATATTCTAATAATAAAATATGGGAGTTTTTTAGTAAAACCCAATCTTAGAAAAATTTAAGTTTTACAAGTAATGCAAAGATTCCTGCAAATTACCAATGGTATCTGTTCAGGGAAGCGTCCACCCCCATCCTTACCAGTGCTACGTCAAAGAAGTCTTCTATAACATTCATCAGGGATGTGTCTGAAGCTAGATCCTCCATGGTCAGAAATCCTACTGTTCTTTCAAACCAGGTAACCATGTACACAAGAGAAGAAACACAGATGGAACCCCCATGACTATACAACTACTCCCTATTCAGTAACATTTCAGGAGATAATTCTTTCACTAGAGAAAAATAATTTTAAAGACCTTTTTCCATTCCATCACCAAGTTCAGTTAGGCCTGGCTCTGAGGCCTCCATCTAGAACACTCCAGGATGCAATCATACTGCTACAGAGTTGCAATATATAAATTCTCAGACACCAGCAAGAATGGTTTACATTTGGCCGGAATGCAAGGCTAGAAAGCCACATAAATGGGCTAGTGAGGAAGGGTGAAGACATAAATGAGCCTCCCAACACAGAAGTTCCTGTCCTCTGGGAAGCTGTAGAAGACAAGCTGTCAAAGGAGATGCAGAATGTGGAACATGCTCCAAAAGTGCATGCAGTACAGTAAACATGCCAACATCTCACTACCTTTCTTTTGCCAAAAAGTAGCAAAAGCTACTTGAAAATTTTTCCTTTCCATAAGGACATGTATCTTTAAGTTCATATTAAGTTGCTAAGATTGCTATGAATTAAAATAAACTTCCATAAATCCTCCTACAACATATTTATTCAATAAATCAAAGGCCATCTTTGGACCAGTGCTACTGAGACTAGTCACTCTCAATAAAAAAGAAAGGAAAAAGAGAGGAAAAAATTTCTGCATGCATAGTTAGAAATTATTATTTGAACACAAAGTCGGTAACATGAGTCCATGGCGATCCACTCTTATCAGGAGCAGAGCCTTGGACACTGTTCAATTTGGAGTCAAGAATACAAGGCACCCCAGCTAAAGACCATGAACAAATCAATTAGCTCTAACCCTTGGCTGCACCTTAGGAGAACCCCCAGGAGCTATGGAACATGCTCATGCCTAGGACCCATGGGGACCCAGTAAATCAGAATCTCTGCTGATGTACCTGGGTAGTGCTTGTTAAAGTCCTCCAGGTGATTCTAATGCACAGCAGGTTGGAGCCACTACTAAGTTCCAAGTAATGGATGGTTCTTTTATCTCAAATCAGACAAATATTTGTATTAGACTGGATGATCATTCACTTCTGAAGCAAACTTTTCTCCAACAGCCAGAGGAATGAAATGTGCCTCTATACAGCAGAACTCACTGCTAAGGTGATAGTTTCTGTCCCCTATATTCATACTCAATATTCTATGCTACATTTTTTGCCACCATTCCATTTATTCCCCCAATTCCTATCCCCTTCCCAGTCCACCAAAACATATTGGTTGAGTAGAAATACAAAGCAGAGGTGGAAATGCCACATTATTTGGTGAAGGCTTGGGACTAGGAAGTCACTCCTGAATTCATTTATATGCTATGGTCATACATGGTCTAACAGATAACACCAACTGCCCTCCACAGCTGTGTTGTTGTTACCAGAGGCCCAGATAAATAGTTATTTACAGATGCCATAGATATTACTCATTGTGTATATGGTATAGACAAGTTGTTTAAGGCTCCTGGATCTTAGGGTACAGGACTAAATACATTCCTTTCTGTAGGAAATTCTTATTCTGTGGAGAGTTAACACCCCAGCACATTTTGTATTGACCTGCAAACACAACTGGGTTTACAAGTACAGAATCTAATATCCCATCCACTTTGATATCAGTCTCTTCTTCTTGGCCAAAATTTACATGAAACAACACTTGCTTTAAATGTATCTAAATTATGGTTACAAAATTTCCATCATTAATCGGAATGCCAATGGAATATAGAAATTTCTATGATTTCAAGACTCCAGTTGAGATCTGATCTGACACTTTAAACTTTTGGGAGGGTATTCTTAAATCAAAATGGGAAATTCTGGTTGGGGCAGATGGCAAATCATCCCCCCAATAACCAGCTTAAGGTTCCAAGGTACCCCTGGGAAGTCCTGCTCCATTTCCTTTGAAGTTTGATTTTTCTCTTCTCAACTTCCTGTTACTTGCATGAGTGTGTATCAGGGAGTTAGGTGAGGCTAAAGGCAAACTGAAATACACAGTTTGTATACTGAGCACTTGAGCACTTAGTTTCCCCACCCCCCACCCTCCTCCCAACCCTGAGAAGACTTAGGGAAAGTCTGGTGTTTATTCTTTCTCCCCTGGAGAGGCAGCTGCAGAGAGGCGTTTTCTGAGTTTAAAAAAAAAAAAAAAAAGGCAGAGACAAATCTCCTTAACACAACCAGATCTTAACACATTTTAGGCAGTAGAGTCCAGGGGGTAAGTCAAAGATGTTATTACCAGCCAGATCACCCTTCTGCCCCTCTACCTCCTCCCATCTCCTCCCCAATAAATAGTCTCAGGACTGAAAAAAATCATCGTGAAAAGGGAATTGCAGCCAGAGTTTTTGCAAACTCTGCTGGGTCCAGATGCCATTATAAAGGTACTCATAATATTACCTATTAGTTAATTAAAAGACAGAAAAGAATTTCATAATTGGGGTGACTTAGAATAAATAAAAAATGTTTTGCCATTTGTTTTTTCAGCTTTAACTGGGCTTTTAGAAAGTTGGAAAAGTGGGCTGTGGCAAGGGGAAGTATTTGATAATTTAGGTACAATCTTGTTATTAATGTGTATTAAAATACTTATAGAGCCTTTGCAGGGGTTGCGGGGAGAAGTGTAGAATGACTAGTCCACTACCTACTCATCCTATATTCCTAAGTCAAATTCACTAAAATAATAAAAACATGTGATTACTGCTTTGGCTTGTCAAGGGGAGAAAGGGGCGGTGTCTGATTCCTGCTGTGCTTCCCAAAGTGTCCTGCCCAGCACATGCACCAGAAAACATGCTGAACTCAATTTTTGACTGGATATGGGCAATAAACACTGTTACCAATTTTTCTAATTTGATTTTAAAGGAACAGAAAATACCAAACTTACCTAGATTACTGAATTCACTCTAGTTCTTTAAGTTACCCGAAGCCATACAAAATTAAAACGACTTATCTTTGGGATCAGTCCCTGCTGAATTAGCAAAGGCTCATCTTCTTTGAGGCCATCAATGAAGAACCGCTGCATACATTTCAGCAACAGTGAAACATATTGAAATTCACTTTTATCCAGTTCCTAGGTATAAGACACACTAAGTTAAAAGCCTTACAATGAAAGTTGAGAGTAGATCTTAAGTGTTCTCATCACAAGGGAAAGAAACTTATTTTTAAACTTTCTTTTTTTTGTATTATATGAGAGATGTTAACTGAACTTATTGTGGCAATCATTTCATATCCATACATCAAATCTCTATGCTACACACCTTGAACTTACACAGTGCTGTATGTTAATTACATCACAACAAAACTGGAGGAAAGCTCTACAAAGTATAATTACATATTGGTATTCTGGTCAAAAAACAAAACAACTTACTTGCCTTATTTATTGATTTGTCAAGATGGTATAATACAAGATGATTATATTTTTGAGGAATGTGGCTCACTTTATGTTGAAAATATTCTTTTATTTTCTGAAATCCTTTACCGTGGAATGCATCAGTAATAAGTGATTGAAGCTGAAAGGTTGATAGTTTGCAAATTACTATTTTTCCCTAAGAACATTTATTTTATAGTAATATTTCTAACTACCATTATCAATAATAACTCAGTGTGAAAATATTAGAGGATAAATATAAAATAGAGTTATATCTTGAACAGCACATAGTTGCGTAGCCAATGAGCAAGTTTGTCGGCTTAAGACAGTGCAAGCATATCTGGTAGAAATTGCAGGTTCGGTTCCAGACTACCCCAATAAAACAAGTATTGCAATAAAGCCAGTTTTAATGTTTTTGCTGGTGGAGGGTCTTGCCTTCAGTTTGTAAAAAATGCAACACCTGTAAAGTGCAATAAAGCAAAACACAATAAACTGAGTTATAGCTGCAGTTTCATGGCTCCCGGGGCACCAGCAGTATGGCCATCACCTGAGGCTTATCAGGAATCAGGAACTTGGGGTGGTGTTCAGGTGATTATCATCATGCTAACGTCTGCAAAACACAGACTTCAGGAAACCTGCACTTCAGTTACAGATATCTGGGGGTACAGAGCATTTATCCTCAATAGTGTTAGAAATTCTAAAATACTAAAATTTCAAGCCTATTGTCAGTTGTTAAGTGACAGGAAAGCTCATAAAAGGAAGAAAATGGAAGAAATTTCAGATCATGAAAGCTGATAAATATGCAAATTTCCATGATGAAACTGATCTTTTCTGCCTGAACAATAGCCAAGACATAATTCTAATGATATACTTGAATAATACTTTTCTTTAAATATCTGTACTACACAGATGTGATTTTTTACTTTAAAAAATCAGTCCAATTCTACAGGCTAAATTACAACATATAATGTTTTTTTAATAAGGTATTATACTGTATGAAGCCCAAAATTCTACTTATCCTTAGTACTGATTTAAATGGGAAGACAGCATTTTAAATTAAATATTTAAATATTATTTTCTTTATAAAGTTACCACATAGTGAATCTTTCTGTGCCAAGTGTTAAGTGTTCTGCAGATGTTCTCATTTAATCTTCATCACCACCCTAAGAGGTTACATTCTTTATCTGGGGATAATAATAGCAAGGCTAGGAAAGGTTAAGAACTCACAGGAGATCACCCAGCTGAGATTCACACTCTGATTCTCTGAGTCAGAACCTCAGCTTTCTGTCTGCTCAACACTCTGCCTGGCTTGTCTGTACTCCGATAAACCCAAAACCTTTGCCTTGGTCTTAAGGGCTCTGCCTGATTTGTTCTCTCTCAGCTTCCTCTGATTGACTTCCCTTATAATGAGTCCCAGAATAGTAAAACTCTTCCCTGTGTCAGGGCCTCTGCACTGGCTATTGAATGCCTAGACTGCTTCTCCCCACAGCTTTCCACCCATCTGGCTCCTGTCACCCCTTGAATCTCAGCTTCAGTATCACATTTTCGCATATGTCTTCTAGGACCTTGCCTAAAGTAAGCCAAGTATCTCCCTTCTCTCTCAATTACTTTCCACCACAATACCCTGTTCCTTTCATTCCTCCTACTCTCCTTTGGTTGGTAACCTGTTTCTCTGGCTAGGTGCCAGGCTGCATGCTCTAGAAGGGCACAGACTCTGTTTTGTTCAATACTGTTTACCTGCACAAAATAGCTTACACTAGCTTATACTTACCACAAGACACAGCAATAAATTGGACGTTGGAGATTAGGGAAGGAGAAGCAGTAAACATAATGTCTCTGCCTCTGGTTTGAGCAACTAGAGGAACAACAGTGCTCAAAGCCCAGAGAACAGAGAACTAGGAAGAGTATACACACATTGTGGGGAGGGGGAGGGGAGGGGGAAAGCGGGAGGGGGGGAGGGGGGGGAGGAGGGAGGAAGGACATGAAATTAACTTGATCTTTACATAGAAGGCATCCTGGGCCATTCCACTCCCATCATCTTCCTGAACAGGCTGCAAAGGACCCTCCTTTTCCTGTGTACAGTAAAAAAGTTTTTTAATTTTTACTTAAAACAAATGCAGATCAAATTTTTTAAATAAAAGAAATAAAAGTTCATATTAATTTATTTTAAAAAAAATTGCCCGTGCCCCTGATTTTAAGTCTGGTTCATACTATTTTCTTGAACAAAACATTTTTTTTGCTTGCTCATGCCCCTGATTTTATGTCTAAGTCAGATATTACTTTAAACAAAAAAAATCTATCCAACCTCTTTAGCACTATAACACAGCTATCACAAGAAACAAAGCAAACATCATTGTTATAAACAACCACACAAAATAGATACATTTAAACTATACAGAGACAACTATAAAATAAAAGGCTTTGAATTAAGGAACTTTTTAGAACAAAAGTTTGTAAAATAAAGTTTTAAAAGACCCATTTCAAGCCCAGTCATGAGTTTAAGCTTCATGTTTCTGATTTACAGGAATTTTAAATGTGATCTAGGACTTATATTGAAATTCCAAGGACCAAATAACAACCAGCCACCACAGAGAATTTACAAAACAGCAGTGGATTGTTACATATTTTCTTCAAAAAGTGACCCCTGGGTCTGCCATCCTGTTTTTGACAACAAAGTGCAATAACAGCATCTTCTCATCTGCTCACTTCATCCCAACAATTAATTAAATTGGAAAGTATAACAAAAATATTTTTTAAATCTCTTCTCAAGTTTTTTAAAAACCTAGCTTGGGCTAATAGTCCTACTTCTATATATTCTTGTCCCCAACTCCTCAAATGTCAGCATATTTTAAAATATTATCGTCATTGTTTATAAATATGAAAGATAGGGTGAATTCAAAAACCCAAACTCAGACTTTTTTTTCCCCACCAGCCGTGCATTCGGCTGGGCAAACAATGAAGCAATTGAAAAGAACTAATTATTGCCTTCCAAGCATTAATTCTACACTTTATCCTTCACCAGCGCTCTGTTAACAAGGGATCAGAGGTTTCTAAACCGGTTTGTTATCTCACTGAAAGCTGCCAATAAACTCCACACAATTCTAAAGAAGTGGAAGCGCCCGAAGGGTCCCGGAGAAGGGCCAGTTCCTCGGCTGCCTGCCCCAGTCTCTGGGCCAGCACGCAGGGCTCCGCACCCCCTCGCTCCCGCGGGAACCGCGAGGACGAGTCCAGAGCTGAAAGGGTGCCTGGCCCTCCCAGAGTCACTCACCTCCTGCATCCTGAGGCTCCTTGCCAGCGCCGCACTCCACTTCCCGCGATGCCGCGCGCCGGGAGAGGTCGGATGGCTCTTGGATTGCAATCTTTGTCGGAGTCTGATTGCTGAATTCGCCCCCGACAGCCACTAGAATCCAGTATTTGAGACGAAAGGTACGCTTACAAGCAACTAGCAACCGTGGTCAGGCCACCAGGGCACAGGCACATAGTTCAAGAGATTACTAAAAGCATGTGAATAACGTCATTTAAACCTTCTACCTCTGCAAATTTCTACACTGATAGGTGTCCCCTTTGAGCCAGTAGGCAGTTTTCTCTCATCTTTAACACCTGTTGAGCTGTTTTTGGTCTATTAATAGTAATATAGACTAAAATTGAACTTTTACCACAAGAACCAGATTGTACCTGAAATCTGAGTGTATTCCTGATACCACAAAAGGAAGTGTAAAAAACCCCCCAAAATGAAAACAAACATAAAACCTTGGTTTACTCAGTCAAAATAAAACAAAACCAACAAGCAAACAAATATTTTCCTCCAGTTTGTTTTCTGCCCACGTCCTTTAGCAGGACATGAATGTGTACTAACAGCCAGGGTTAGGACAGCAAGTGACCTGTTACAAGAACACCGGGGTGGCAAAAATAATTGGGACTAGTGTTTTCTTAAAAAAAAAAAAAAAAAAAGACCCCTCAAATCCAAACATTCCTTGTGTAAACATCAACTTGAATTATAACTAGATGCTAAGGGTATCTCATGTTATGACATTTACAGAAGATATTTGTTTACATCCAAGCAAAACATAATATAATCAGAATCTCAGCTGGTTGGCCCAGGACTGTGCATGCACCTCCAGTTCATTCCAAATACTTATTTCAAAGCTCATCATTTCCTGGCAAATATGATGTAAATATACTTCATTAATTTACCTACATTAATCTCAACCTAGCAAATTCAAAGCCTTCTTCCTTACCTTTGAATTAATTGGCTTTTACAGTATCAAAATAGTAATTAAGGAAGAGCCTGCTTTGAATATAAAGTGTTCTGAATCACCGCAAATATTACTGAAGGAAAGAATTGAAGGATGATAAACAATAATCAAAGTATACTTTAAGTACATTTTACTTTAGGAAATAAAACAATGTAATAATATAGCATGTAATATAAAATTATTATATTTTAAAACTGTATATTCCATTATTTTCTGGCTTTTCAGGAAAAATATATTCTTCCCAACAATATGGTTGTTAATGCATTCAAATTTTCAGGAGAAATTAAAAATAATAGGAACACCTCCATTTATTTATTTATTTATTTTTATATTTTCGCTTTGATTCGTTTCACTAATGTATTTTACCTAGACACAATTTTAAGGCAATTTAGAACATGTATATTTTAATTCTTCTCAAACTAATATGGTGGAGACTCTATGACATTTCTTTGGACAGCAGAATCCATTTAGAAAAAGGATCTGATTAATTGATTTGGCTTTAACATTAAAAATTGAATTTCTTTATGTTTTTCAAGGATATAACTCTAGGAGTATTCCAAAACTATAGAGATGCGAAATATTCTAAAAATGTTTACAAGAAGACTAGAAATTACTATCTATGCATTCTGAGGTATTACTTTAAATTATTTTTGAAATTATATTAAAGTATTTTAAAGTATACCTTATGTTACACTATGACATTAACAAAATAGCTATTTAAAAAATAAACTGTCAAATATTTTAACTTCTAAAAGACAAAACAGCATAAAAAGCAACTGAATAAAAGGGTTGCAATGACCTTGGGCAGTCAGTTAATAGAGGAAAGTCTGAGGACAGAACCAGTGACTGAAGAGCAGATACTCTCTTCCTTCCCTCCCAGGACTTCCTGAGGACCCTGGGAGAGTGATTTTAATCACAAACCCAGACCAATATGACCTTTCAGGTGACAAGAACTATGGGGCAGAGGAGACTTGGGAGGCATATCCCAGCTTGAATCTAGAGACAGAAGATAAGTCGTGGAAATGCCCATTTCCTGTCTCGTGAGAGTTCTCTGCTAATCAGCTGCCAATGGCTGGCGGCTCTGAAAAGCACTTCACTAATGGATTGACTTTTCTAACACGCCTGACAGTGCTCTTGACCCAGGAGGTTAACAGCATCAGGAGCATAGATGGTTATTCGGGTAGTGGGTTTTTCATCTGCTTCTTCCTGCTTTTCGCGAAAGGATAAGACTAATACTGCAAGAGGTGCTGGCCCGGGTCCCACGCGGCATTAGTCCCTATGCTGGGCGTGCGCTCGAAGATTCCAAGGTCCAGGGTGTGCTAGTCTCGGGTTTTAGAAGGCTGTAGGTTTGGAGCATTCTCCTCTAACAGAGATGGCCTTTAGGGGCTGGCTCTTCTCTGGCTAGGGCTGGGAACAGAAGCACGCCCCCCGCAAAACAAAATAAATTCCGAGAACCAATCTTCTCTCCGTCCAACACGGAAAATGAGCGACTTAAGTCACTTCAATTGTTTTTCTTTTATTGGACGCCTCCAAGTACTAGAATCACTCTAATGAGGCGGAATAACAGGCGAAGGGTAGATCTCAACCTTGAGGAGCCCACCGCGACCCCCCTCACCTGGTTAGGGCAGCCTCCAGAAAAGCCTCCCCAGATGGAATGGGGGTAAATACGATTTTATCTGGTATGTCCACGACGACAATACCAATAAAATATTTTTTAAGGGTTGTGTCAGGTGGATGGCGACTGAAAACTCGCTCAGCCCCAATCCCTCATTTAAACAGATAGGGAAACTGGCTCAGAGGGAGCCAAGGCAGCAGAGAAAGCTACGGGTTCTGCAGCAGCTCCTGCGCCTGGGGCCGCAGAATTTACCTTCTCCTCTTCCTCTACTTACCCCAAGCTAGTCTTCCCTCACCTTTTCCAGGTTCACTTTTCAAGACTATCTTCCCACTTGGCCAGTCACTCCTCAACCCCAGGGAACATATGTGCGCCTAGGCCCGTGAGCCCACAGGGGCCTTTGGCAAGCTCTCTCTCCGATGTCAGCCTGGCACCACCCTGCCCCCCGGCCCCCCCCCCCAAAAAAAATAACAAAACACGAGCACAACTCCCAGACACGGACGCCAGCTGCAGCAAAAGACTAGGGGAGAGGCCCGAAGAGAGCCGATACCAACCAACCCAGAGAGCCGGGGCAGTCACTCAGACTGGAGTGCACTGTGAACTACCGCTCCGAAGCGGCCTTTGAATTGAGTATTGGCTCTCCGGGGATGACTCGAAAGCCTCTGTCTAAAAAGCTGCCATCTAAACCCAATCCGAAACTCCAGAGGCAGAGCGAGGTTAGAAAAAAATTAATTTCAATTTAAATGAGGTATTCCAACATCCATACCCCCACCCTCGCCTCTTAACATCTAGGCCTCAGTTTTCTGTCACCCAAAGGCTCAGGTCAACCTTCCCTCTGGGAGAGGGAGCTGGAGAGGGAGCCTTGCTGGTGCGGGGAGCGTGGGAGCTGGAGAGTGCGAGAGGAAAGGCGGAGCAGGGGGAGGTGAATCTTTATAAGTGTGCGGACAGCTGCCTGGCGCCTTCAGCACAGCACCCTCAACAAGGGCTCCGCCAGGGTCTTTAATCCCCGTGGATTTCCTCATTCTCATTCATTCCCCCCCTCCCCCCAACCCATTCACCACTTTCTTTTAAAAAACGGGGAGGAAATCACCTGGACCACTTCTAGATTTGTTTTCCTCTTCCATCTTTCAGAATCCTTGCCAGAGACCGCTAGCAAGGTGGGCAGATGCCGACAGGAGACGGGCAGAAGGCGGATTGTGTGCGCTCCTATGGGATGAAGCTCAATTGGGACATCAACGACCCGCAGATGCCTCAGGTGTGTGATACCCGGCGCGAGCGCACAAGTGGTGCTGTCTAAAGAAGGAGGGTGGCATTCAAGTTCTTGCAGAGACTGTGAACAGAGGACACGCGCCCGCACCAACAAACGGACTTGAGAGTCCTCAAGTGTAAATGGACTCTACAGTGGGCAGAGTTGGGTTTAGAGGTGTATCTCCACCCAGCTCTTTCCTCGAGCCTGTCGGAAAACACTGAAAGCAGTGGAAACTTTCAGTCGGGCTCCAAGTTTCCAGTGCTCTGGAAGGGAATGACTCGTCCCTTACTTTTTTTTTTTTAACTAAGACAGAAATCAAGCGATTCTCTCCTTATCCGTTCTTTATAATCCGTGAGAAAGGTAGGGGAGAATCTCAGCCAAGGTAGATACCACTGCTTCTCATGCAGCAAAACTGTGAGACAGGCTGTAATTGCGGAGATGGTAACGGAAATCTTAAACAAATAGCATGACGTAGGATTTAGGCAATTTATTCAGATGCCCTGGGATACCTGGATGAAGCACAGCTCCTAGGAAACTGCATCGTCATGCTAACCAAGTCTTTGGTGCCTAGAGGCCTGGAATCCAGATTTTGGACATAACATGACAAGAAAATCATTTTCTTTATGACAAAATTTCTGTCCTTTTAGGGTGGATTTGTTTTGTTTTAATGGTACAAAGTGGTTTAAAGCCAAGTTCAGGGAATTTATGCTTTGTTATAGTGGTTTGGAGCAAAAACTGAGGAGTGACTTTAAAGTTCTGGGTCCTATAATGACTTTAAAGTTCTGGAGAGAGCATGGGAATGGCTTCCCAAGCAATGGCAATTGTTGTGGCATGGGAATGAGAGACTTTTCTTTCATTCAGCAGCTACTATGCACCATACAGATGCTCACATGGATAGCAGTTAATTAGCAAAGTTGTGTAACCTCTCAAAGAGATCAACACTGTTTTGGATGTTATTTTTGTAAGAAGTTGGTTTTATTTTTTTGTCTTAAAGGTTGCCTACTTTACAGCCACACTACCATTTTTTTGAAAGTGGACCATAGTACAACGAAGGCATCTCATTCATTCTCACTGACTTTAGTTCTCACAAATCTTCATAGGAAAAAAAATCTAATTTTGCATTTTAGAAAAGAGCTACATCCAAATAATGAAAAGATGGCTTCTCTTTCAAGCATTTTCTAGACTTCCTATGTAAATGTGAGTAATTTTTCCTTTTGGAGACTGGTTCTTAAGCAGGAAGTGTATGTGGCACCTCAAAAGGGTCAGATGCACTAGGCTGAATAAAGAGAACTGGAAAAACTTAGGCTTCTAGCCCTGTTTTGGCTAATTGAAGGAAATAGAGCCAAACTGGCTGTATGACCTTGAGATAGTTACTGAGTTTGCTTGTCTCAGCAAACTCACCTGTCATCAAGGGGCAAAACTAGATAACAATCTTAAGCTCTGGGCGCTTGTGTTCAGTGTGTCCATGCTTGCCTGTGTGCGAATGTGTGCGCTTACACATGCCCACACATTAGAGCAAATGAAACCCAATCCTGGAGTCCTTCATTCTTGTTTTGACTTAAAAACACTGTCTCTGTGGCCTAATTTTTGGTGTCATTACTTTGATAGCTGGTATGAGACATGGGGGCCTAGTCTGTACACTTACAGGGCAGTGCTAAAAAAATACTCTGTTCTGGAAAATTGTCAATTTGTTACTAAGCTCTTTAAATTGTAATGTTCATTTTAACAACAAAGATATTAGCATTTAGTATAAACTTGGAGTTGATATAGTTCATTTGTGACTGACCTTAAGTCAATCTATTTGTCAATTATAATATTTCTAGAAAAGATAATAGTGCCTATTAATAATAATAATGATTTCAACAACACCCCTGTGGTTTTGGAAACAAAATTGTCCACCTACCTATTACTGTTAGACTGTACAACACTGATGATGTACACAGGTCCGAACTGTCCAACTGAGAATACTTTTGCTTTGCAAATATTGGATCTAATTTTCTTGGGGTGGTGGAAGGGAGAGAAGTTGCAAATGTCTTATTACTGTGATAATGCTCATCTGTGCCTCCATCATGCCAGTGAAGACAGTGGGGCCTGGCTGCCACAGCCTTCTGTTTAAATCCCAGTTATGCCACTGTAGAAGGTTCTCTCTCTAACTTCCATTTCCTTATCTATTAAATAAGAGTAACAATGCCTGTCACGCAACATTGCTGTGAGGATTATAAGTATGACATAATATGGCTTTGTGGACCATACTGTCTCTGTCCCAAATACCCAATTCCACATGGTAGTACGAAAACAACCACAGACAACACATAGACAAATGAACATGGCCATAACCCAATAAAACTCTACTTATGGGTACTGAAACTTGAATTTCATGTAATTTTCATGTCAAAAAATATAATTAAAAATTTTAATTATATAAAAAATATAATTGAAAGTCATTCTTAGCTTGTAGGCTGTACTAAAACCTGTGGCAGGCTGGACCTAGCCCACAGTCTCTTGTTTATTGACCTCTGTACCAGTCAGTAAGTGCTAATTAAAGGGTAATTTTATATTAAACTTATATATAAGAATAACACTGCAGTATAAGTAATGCGTAATATGGACAAAGACCACCAAACATGAACAGTAAAGCAGTGATCGGTATTTTAGATATAACTTATTATTGGAGCCATATGGCTCTTTGTTGAAAATGTCAATCCCTGTTGTTCTGGGTAGAAGTCTTGTTCCCATGTCGGGGTTTACCTTGATGCTTAGGTCCTTCATTGCCATGCTCTTGTAAACTTGGAGAGCTAAGTCAGGAGGAAGAGGGAAACTGTTCTCACCTCTCTGTTGTTGCTCTGGGTATCACTGCTGAAGTGACTGACAAGTTTAGGAGAGAGCCGAGAGCATTTGAAGAAAAAGTGCTGCATTGAAGTAAAGCTATTTACAGGCTCAACTGCATGTCAGTGAGAGAGCATCCCAATCACTTTTTGCCCTGGCACTTTGATACCTGATCCAAAAATGTTTTCAACATTGAAGCACACAAGAAGTGTTATAACGTGGCGATAAGGAAAACAGGCTCTGGAGTCAAACTGCTAGGGCTCAAATTCTAGAGCTAGGTCTTACTAGCAGTGTGACTTTGAGCAAGTCGGTTAACCTCTCTGGCATGCACTTCTTATTAGGTAAAATGGGCATAATAATATCACCTATTGTCTGCCTATTATGAAGTGTAGATGAATTGATATGTGTACAGCCTTTAGACAATATGCACTATATTAACATCAGTTAGGCCAACTATCAGGCATTACAGACAGGATGAGTAGCATTTTGAGGTGGCATACTTTCTGAGTTTTACACTTCTGGATCTAAAATGAACCAATTTTTATTCTATTGTCCTTGAGAAAATTATGAATGCGATGTGTTGGGTTTGGTCTTGATGAACTTGACCGCCCTTCCTTTTGCGTGCCTTTCCAGGAGCCAGCCCATTTTGACCACTTCTGCGAGTGGCCAGATGGCTACGTGCGCTTCGTCTATCGCAGTGATGAGAAGAAGGCGCAGCGCCACCTGAGCGGCTGGGCCATGCGCAACACCAACAACCACAATGGTCACATCCTCAAGAAGTCCTGCCTGGGCGTGGTGGTGTGTGTGCGGTCCTGTGCCCTGCCAGATGGCTCCCGCCTGCAGCTGCGGCCTGCCATCTGCGACAAGGCTCGGCTGAAGCAGCAGAGTGAGGCCACGGGCCTGGGGTGGTACAGCCCTGCAGTTCTGAGTTCCCTCTATCCAACTGATTTACCTTTTCTTCCTTCCAGGGGGTCTGGGGTCAGAGCTGTTATTAATATTTTTCCCTGCTGTCTTTGCAGAGAGAGCATGCCCAAACTGCCATTCTGCTTTGGAACTGATTCCCTGTCGAGGGCACAGTGGCTACCCTGTAACCAACTTCTGGAGGCTTGAGGGCAACGCCATATTTTTTCAGGTGGCTGGGATGACACCACCATTTGTGATGTATATTTTCATCACACCGTAGGGACCAAACCACCTGGGATATGTCTTAAGAACTCTACCCCAAACCAAATACAGCTCTCGTGGCCAGAAAAAGGTGCTGGGCCCCCCAGGGCCTTTCCAGGCTCCTAGGATAATTAGTGTGATCCTTACTGTGAAAGGAAGGAATATGCTCTGGAAGTGTGAGAGATTGCAAACCATGTAGTAGTTACAGTTTATTTAATATGGTGAAAGGACTGTTAGGTAATCTTTTACGATATCTATTATTGATGCTATTATATTAGTTCAAGAATTTTTTTCCCTGTGAGTTTGAAAAAGACAAATAACAACTTGGGACCTTGGGAAAGAGATAATTTTTGACCAATATTGCCACCTTCCTTATGCAGGCCAAGGGAGTTCATGATCACCCACGACCAGAGAGTAAATCAGAGACAGAAGCTAGGCGAAGTGCCATCAAGAGACAAATGGCCTCTTTTTACCAATCCCAGAGAAAGAGAATTCGAGAACTGGAGGTAATGGGGAGCTGATGTTATACTCTGATCTGTGTTTACACTGTATATTACCATAATATACAGTGGTATATTGTGTGTGTATTATACTATATATGACACTGTATATTACCACAATATACAGTGGTAATTATGTAAAATGTTTATGTCATACATTAATAAGAAAGATTTGATTATCTGTGAAAATTATATATCTCCAATGAAGTGTCATTGAATCAACATTTTGGAT
The DNA here is from genome assembly GCA_004027475.1 of Anoura caudifer. Taxonomy (NCBI): domain Eukaryota; kingdom Metazoa; phylum Chordata; class Mammalia; order Chiroptera; family Phyllostomidae; genus Anoura; species Anoura caudifer. Next base: position 118,881 of record PVKU01004918.1, read on the forward strand.
AGTCTTTTTAATTTTATCTTCTTTTCAAAAAAAAAAAGGCGAACTTTCCACAGTCAATAATAATAATATAGTGAGGATGTATGCTGATATCCTGATATAAGGGCAGTTAGGCAGGAGAGGATCCAGTGGTTCTAAAGAAAGAAATGTGTATACCAACAGTGAGTTAACATTCATCCTTGAGCGAGTTCTTTACACTATGTACATAGAACAGATCAAATTTGTTTTTGCAACTTGATCTAGTTTAGCTTTTTAGCCAGAACATGCCAAGGAGGCAGAGTGTTAGTCTGAGGATAAGAGAAACTGACACTGTCTGAGTATTTTCTATGTACCAGGCATATAAGGTCTAAAGTTTCACACATGAAATGTTACGAAAGGCTTGGAGGTTACTATTATTGAGCCCCATTTTTAAAAGTAGGGATCTGAGACTCACAGAGACTAAGTAATTTGTTCAATTAATAAGGAACAGAGTCAGGATTTGAACCCTGATCTGTGTCAGACTCCGGAGTCTCCACTTTTATGAATAGCAAATGGTCCTGTACTCCCCTATAATTTGACACTCAGACTCATCCTGCCTGGCTGCTGTGACTCCCCCCTATAGCAGTGTCTTATTCATGGCTGAGCAAGCTGAAGTTATGCAACCGCTGGCCTCTGAGCCCAAATCATGTACCTGAGCTGTGCAGTACTCACAACACAGAACCCACCAACTGGAAGTTTATTTTCATTTGGTTGGTTGGCTTCTGTTACAGGTGAGAGTGTCCATTCAATTTGCATTTTATTTACAAATAAAAACTTATATCACTTTTCAGGCAAGAGAGGATCAAAACAACAGTGGACATTTCAACAACATACCTGCCCTGGAAAATACAGAAGAACATGATATAATTACTGACACTGGCTTTCCAATGGTAGGGCAGTCTTGTGTTTCCTGCTCAAACTCTGATACTTACAAGGCTACCTGTGACCTAGCCACCTTTCAAGGAGATGTAATGCTACCCTTTCAGAAATATCCAAACCCAAGAATTTATTTGCCTAAGCCACCTTGCAGCTATGAATTAACAGGTCCTGATTATGCAAATGTAAGCCCATATTCCAGCAATAACGCTAATGAATCAGACTGGGTTCATCTGAATGCACTACAATATAATGTCAAGACATATAGCAGCTTCCAGAGAAACTGTGATTTCACCAGTAAACAACATGGCTGGAAACCAGCTCTTGGAAAACCTTGCCTTGGGGAGAAGACTGACCCTAGGCAGTTCCAGGCCATAGCTAATCACCCCTACTATAACCCTGAGCTTCCCTGCAGGTACCTTACCACTCCCGCACCAGGTGCTCCCTCCCTACAGACGGTGATCACCACCACCACCAAAGTGTCCTACCAGGCCTACCAGCCCCCTGCTCTGAAATACTGCGACAACATGCGGGAAGCTAAGAGCCTTTCAGCCTATAACTATGCTTCTGAAAACACCCCAATATCCATCTATCCAGAAGCCTTGGACCTTCCAGCTGCAGTCACCAGGGCAGCCTCTCCTTCAATGTCATTTTCTTTGAAAATTCCAGGAGATGGCAGGGCTATCAGACCTACTGTGGCTTTTCCTCAAGAATCAGCTGCCTCCAGAGCAGACAAAGCAGAGACCTGGGATGTGTGTGCATCTGGAATGGGGTCTACACTCAGTTATTCAGATAGAGTTAGTCCATTCTTTAGCTATGACAATGAGGACTTTTAAACAACAAACCTGGGCACAACATAATATTGGTGTCCGTGCCTGGAACGGAACATGAAATGGCAACTCTCTCCTGTTGAGTTGGAATATTTATGTAGTACATTTTTAAACCCACTACACTCACAGAATTAGGTCTGGAATGTGATTCTCCTAACTGAACCAGGTTCTCATTCTAAGCCTTCTTCCATTAGACCATATTAGGGAATCTTATATCAAGGTCTTTAGATTAGAGAATCTAAAGATTTCACAAATCTTTATTTGGCATTTTGAGGTTGTCAAATAGTTGCAGGAAGAAATCTTTACTCCTGAGTCACTTCTCTTTTTTTTTTCTATATTTCAATATTTTAATAGGAACTGAGTTGGTTGGCTCAAAATCTGAGTCACTTCTTAAGATTTTTATTTAGCATGTAAAACCTGTTAAAATAGTTTCAGGAAGTAATTTTGGTCATTTTAACTCTAATGTATATATCTACAGGTTTTTAAAAAATCTGTATTAGCCCTGGCTGATATGGCTCAGTGGATTGAGCACCAGCTTGTGAACCAAAGGGTTGCTGGTTCAATTCCCAGCCAGGGCACATGCCTGGGTTACAGGCCAGGTTCCCCAGCTAGGGGTACATGAGAGGCACCCACAAATTGATGTTTCTCTCCTTCTCTTTCTCTCTCCCTTCCCCTCTGTCTAAAAATAAATAAAGTCTTTTTTAAAAAAACCTACATTATTGAAATGATAAAATGCAGTTGCTTTCAAGAAAATTTTGTTTTCCATTGTCAGCTGAATTGTTCTTATTAATATTGATGAATGTTTTCATAACAGATACAGCCTAACAATGATGTGCATTTAATGGATTATTATCGTACTATCATATTTTTTTTCTGATTAGGTTTCAAAATTAGAATTGAGATGTTTTATTCAAATACAGCTTTACCATTTCTTTGTTACTTCTCATAAATATTAATTGATAATGTTGTTCAGTTAAATATAGTAAGTTGTGAAGTAATGTAGCTGATGCTTAAATTACATCAAAACAGAAATACAAAAAAATTGTTCATATTATAAACTCAAAAATAGTTGTTATAATAGATTAAAACATATTAGTATATTTAACACTTTTGTAATTTATTTATTTTTGTACCTTTTGACCCCTGTTATGAGAAAAAAATTAAAGTGGAATGAACATGGCTATGAGAGTCACTTCAACTAGCGTGAGGAGGCTATTAGGGAAGTGAGCCCTAATATGCCACTTTTCCTTTATCCAGTCATCTGTTGGCAAATGCTTAGGTTGTTCCATAGCTTGGTTATTGTAAATAATGCCGCAATGAATATAGGCTAGGGTACATATATCTTTTCAAAGTAGTGTTTTCATTTTCTTTAGATAAATACCCAGAAGTAGAGTTGCTTTATCATGTGGTATAGTAGTTCCATATTTCATTTTTTGAGGGAACTGCATACTGTTTCCATAGTGATTTTACCAATTTTCATTCCCACCAACAGTGCACAAGTGTTCTCTTACGTCTTTGCCCACATTTGTTATATTGCCCTTTTGATAATGGCCAGTCTAACAAATGTGAGGTGATGCCTGCCTTGGTGATAGGGTTGCCAGAGTTAGCAAATAATATAGAGGATGCTCTGTTAAATTAGAATTAAGATAAATAACAAGTAATTTTGAGTATAAGTATATCCCAAATATTGCATGGATGTACAAAAACTATTCAGTGTTTGTCTAAAATGCAAATTTAACTAGATGTCCTGTACCTGTCACTCCTACTTGGTAAAATATTAAAATTTAATTTCATTTTTGTTCAAAATATGGTAAATGACATTTGATGAAGTAAGGCTAAAAATGTCTTTACATAAAACTATTGGTTCCTGAACTTTTATAAGGAAATAATATTTATTTTAACTGTGTAGTCTAGATAATGGGAGAGAATATATTTTTATTATCCTTTATAGTATAAACATCATAGATAAACTTAATAAAAAATTTTTAAAGAAAAAAAATCACCCTTTAACATTTTTATTTACAAACCACATTGAACAGTGAACCAGATTTCCTAACGCTAACCTCTTCAGCTAATAGTCACCCTGTTTATTCATATTTCTATACCACTTGGTTAAAGCAAAAGAGTGTTCTTTGTATCATATATCAATAATGGATTTTCCACGAATTGGCCCATTAAAGCTTGGTCTTCTGATCCTCTTGGACAGCTGAGTTACCCATATAGCATTCTAGTTTACAGTTTGATAAATCTTTTTAAAAATGAGCCATTCTGGGGCTGGGCATGGAGAGAAGAGACTGATGAAGCTGCTCTCAGACCTCAGCCACCCGTAGTTCTCCCAACTCATGTACCAGAACGACATTACTGAACAAAAATGCCACCTGGCTTCCTATGGAAAATAAACATTCAATTTTCTAACTAATCTTAAGGGTTAGGTTTTAAAAAAATAAACACAGCTTCTGCCTGGAGATGGCTGATTTAATAAACTATATTATTCAGGTTTCCATAAACTACCTGAATTTCTTCTTTTAACCACCCTAAGCACTATGCTTTTAAAGACATTTTCTGGCTATTGCCAAGATGTAGCAAAAAGCCTATTAATTCAAGTGCATCCAGAAGTGAGACACAAGAAAGGGACATGCAGAAATCATCTATTCCAGTCTTGGTCTTCAGGCTCAAGTGCTCCTGCCAGCACAGCCATTTCCACTCTGGAGGTTATCGTCCTCTTTATAAGAATATCACAATCATCACAGAACTCTAACAAGGCCTCCTAAAACTTTGTTTTAGTTTTGTGAATTAAAAAAAAAAAAAATCGAAGCTTACCTCAGTTAATATCTGCAAAACTGACTGAAAAATTATGGCCTATTCTACAAAATATATTCATTCACCAGCCACATGCAAAGTGCTCACTATGGGATTTGTAAAGAAGCATAATCTGGGGTCTCTGTCTTCAAGAAATTTCTAGGAAACAAGAGAAATATATGCCAAACAGCATGTTAAATAGGAGGTAAGGTTATATTAACATTTGCATGGTAATATTTTTTAAAGTGTTTCCAAGAACGTTTGCTTTCTAGTCTTAGAGCTGTTGAAAACATTAAAGCTGTGAATGTCAAATTTGTCTCTGCAGCTGGAAAGGCTGGGGAGAGGGACTTTCTGCCAAAGGAAGGATGATGGGCAGGGAGATTCAGAAGTCCAACCTGAGAGAAAGGGAAGGAAAAGATAAGCAACATTCTCATGAATACTTTCTTCATTCTGTTTTTCTTTTTTTATTAAGATATTTTTCCTTAGTATTTGTTATTAAGATGTTCTTCTTCCAAAACTCCTCTCATATATATTCCTCAAATTACCTCAAAATTAATTTTATCATGAAATATTCTTTATGGAAGCATTCTTCATGAATATGAATATATTCAATGACTATATTCATTAATATGTTCTTCTTGATTACAAGTCTTTTAATACTGTCACAAGAATATACTTAAAATGAATGAATATGATATTGTTCCCATTTCTAGAGAATCTATTTTTAAAGATAGACAATATATTTGTCCATATTCATAATGAATATATTTTTTAAGATTTTATTTATTTACTTTTAGAAAGAGGGAATGGAGGGAGAAAGATGGAGAGAAACTTCAATGTGTGGTTGCCTTTCACATGCACCCAACTGAGGACTTGGCCCACAACCCAGGTGTGTGCCCTGACTGGGAATCGAACACCCAGCAACCCTTTGGTTTGCAGGCCAGCACTGAATCCACTGAGCCACACCAGCCAGGGACATAATGAACATTTTTGTCATCAGTTATTCAAGCAAATATTTGTGCACCTACAATGTGCTGTGCACTGTTATAGATCCTGATGATAAAGTAATGGATGCCAAGCCTGGTCCTTGCTCCTGTGGAGCTTACATTTTTTGTAAAGAATATGTTCTCTAGTTCCAGCCAAGATGGAGGCATAGGTAGAAACCCTTCACTTCCTCACACAACCAAAAGGAGAAAAACAACCAATCTAAAATCAATAAACAACCAGAAGTGCCAGAAAATCAAATGGTATGGAACACCGGCAACCAAAGAATTAAAGAAAAAATCAACCAGAACAACCAGACTGGTAAGGCAACAGATGGAGAGAAACTGTGGTGAGGCTGAGGACTGTGCGGGTGGGGCTGGCTATGGCGAGGAGGCAGGCTGTGTGGGAGGGGCTGACTTAAGGGGAAACTGAGACTCAGAGTGGGCTATGGACTGCGGAGGTTGCTGCAATGGGAGAAACTCCCAGTCTCACATGAGTTCATTGAAAAGTGCGCTGGAGACAAGCAGGTGAGCTGCATTGTTCCCTCTCTAGCCCCTCCCCCACAGGCAGCACTAGCCCAGCAGAGGTTTGCCCTGCCCAGGGAATACCTAAGCCCCTCACCCCCTTAGAACTTATCAGAGTCCCCAAAGCAAAGAAATATGGCCCAAATGAAAGAACAGTGCAAAACCTCATAAAAAGAGCTAAGCGAGGAGGATATAGCCAACCTATCTGAGGTAGAATTTAAAGTCCTGGTAATCAAAATGCTCACAGAACTGATTGAGCTTGGTTGAAAAATTAAAGAACAAATGAAAGATACTCAAAATGAAATACAGCAAAATATTCAGGGAACCAACAGTGACAGGAAGGAAACCAGGATTCAAAGCAATGATTTGGAACAAAAGGAAGAAATAAACATCCAACCAGAACGGAATGAAGAAACAAGAATTCAAAAAAATGAAGAGAGGCTAAGGAATCTCTGGAACAACCTGAAATGTTCCAATATCCAAATCATAGGGGTGCTAGAAGGAGAAGAACAACAGCAAAAAATTGAAAACTTATTTGAACAATTAACGAAGGAAAACTTCCCTAATCTGGCAAAGAAAATAGACTTCCAGGAAGTCCAGGAAGCTCAGAGAGTCCCAAAGAAGTGGACCCAAAGAGGAACATACCAAGGCACATCATCATTAAGTTACCCAAGATTAAAGACAAAGCACCAGTCTTAAAAGCAGCAAGAGGAAAGGAGAGAGTTACTTACAAAGGAGTTTCCATAAGGCTATCAGCTGTTTTCTCCAAAGAAACCTTACAGGCAAGAAGGGGGTAGAAAGAAGTATTTGAAGTCATGAAGGGCAAGGACCTACATCCAAGATTACTCTATCCAGCAAAGCTATCATATAGACTGGAAGGGAAGATAAAGTGCTTCCCAGATAAGGTCAAGTTAAAGGAGTTCACCATCACCAAGCCATTATTATACGAAATGTTAAAAGGACTTATCTAAGAAAAGGAAGATCAAAACTATGAACATTAAAATGACAACAAACTCACAACTATCAACAAATGAACCTAAAAGAAAAGAAAAACAATGAAAACAAAAACTAAGAAAACAACTGGAACAGGAACAGAATCAGAACAACGGACATCACATGGAGGGTCTTCAGTGGGGAGGGGGAGGGGAGGAATGGGGGAAAAAGGTACAGGGAAGAAGCAGCATAATTGGTAGGCTTTAAATAGATGAGGAGAGGTCAAAAATGGCATAGGAAACAGAGAACTCAAAGAATTTGTATGTACAACCCATGGACATGAACTAAGAGGGGGAGATGCTGGAGGGTTGGGGGGTGCAGGTTGGAGGGGTATAAAGGGGGAAAGATTGAGAAAACTGTAAAATCAATAAAATATAATTTAGAAAAATAGAATATGTTCTCAATAAAGAGGGAAATGTATGTATATACTTATAACTAAGATACATTAGTGAGAGATACAATTTAATCCCTTACTAATTTTTCCCATCTGGTCTGGTCAGTGCTCCCTGTCTTTTCTCCCAGCAAAAAATCTCCTTTCTGCCCAACTCTCTCTAACACAGCAGTATACATTTGAGGCAAAGACAAATTAAATATTCTTCAAAATGCTCTTATGAACATAAAATGAAAACTGGCCTACCAAAACTTTGCAGAAGCCCTCAAAACTTAAAAAAATCTCATCGCATTTATTAGTAATTGCTATAAACTTTGTAAGTTGTTATTTTTTTAAAAAATCAGAGAAATCGCTGTTTGGAAAATTATTTTCCAATGTCTTTCATGAAGAAATTCACTCCCCATCATTCTGCTGATTTGCACTGGACATCCACTGAGTACCACATGCTAGATAGTTAACACCATCCCATAGAAGCTGAAACATGAGACCATGTGTTGAAAATGGAGACAGGGAACACTAAAGGCTGCCCACACTCTGTCTGGAAGGAGAGGAGAGCCTTCTGCGTAGACTTGGTTAAAAGGGCCTCAGCCTGCTCCTATGTGCCACTGTCTTTCAGTCAAACAGCTCTCCTCTACTTCCAAGTGAAAGAGATGAGCCCGGAGCATCTAGTAGCCCTGGGAAGTGCTAAACAAACAAACCCAACAACAACAAAGCCCCACTATGATAGGTGTCATGTCAAAAGGACACAGAAGTTATAAGAAAGATCCCCTCATGGCCAAAGCTGGAATAAGTTAAGAAAAAATAGTATTGGATTCTGAACCAAAGTATAGAAAAAAATCCATGCATCCATCCTGATGTAAATACATGACTAAACAAGTGGGGGGTGGGGGAGAATAGACAAGTGTTCTGCACAGAATAATTCTAAATAATTGATGTAGATGCCCCAACCTCAAGGAGATGGAGCATAATTTCCCACTCCTTATTGTGGGCTGTTCATAGTCACTTCCTTCCAGAGTACTGTACGGAAAGGGAAAAAAGAGTAACTTTATAGTGGAAAATCTGACAGATCAAAGTCAACATCAACAGTGGTTAAGTCATACTGATAGTATGTACCCTTGATATCATGTGATGAAAATGGCACCTCACCTCTGTGTTTTTCCTCTTACAAAAAACAGAATCCCAACCTAAGCAAAAGTAAAACAACAGATCAGGGATGTCAAATTCATCTTCACCGGGGGCCACATCAGCCTCACGGTTGCCTTCAAAGGGCCGAATGTAATTTTAGGACTGCATAAATGTAACTACTCCCTAACAGTTAAGTGAGCTGTTAACTGTTGCCAGGCCGGACAAAACAAGGTGGAGGGCCAGATTCGGCCTACAGGTCTCGTGTTTACCACCTGTGCAATAGATGAATCCCAGTTGAGGATCATTTTTTAAAACAGTATTCTTCAAAACTGTCAAGGTCAGCAAACAAGGAAAGCCTGAGAAACTCACAGTGTAGAAGACGCTGAGCCCTGGCCAGGTGGCTTAGTCAGCTGAAGCATCATCCTGTACACCAAAAGGTTGTGAGTTCCATCCCATTCAGGACACATATCTAGAATGTGTGTTCAGTCACCAGTTGGGGCATGTACAGGAGGCAACCAATAGGTGTTTCTCTCTTCCTTTCCTTTCCTTTCTCTTCCTTCCTTCCTTCCTTCCTTCCTTCCTTCCCTCTCTCATCTCTCTCCCACTTCTCTCAAAAATGGATAAATACAGAGTCTGAGAGAAGTAAGGCTTGCTTCACTGTTGTTGGTAGGGTAATAATACGGATGTGATAATTTAGTTTTAATTTCAACATTTCAGCTAAAATGTCATATGGTATGCTTCAGTGTGGTGTTGTCATGTTACAGAATTACATGCTAATGATTTTGTAATAAAAAGGGGTGTTATTTGTGCTGGACCCCTGTGTATCCTCGGGTGAGGATTTTTTAAAAAAATCAATAAGCATATCCTCAGGTGAGAATTTTAAAAAGAGAGAGAGAGGAAGAGAGAGACAGAGAGACTTGTCTGAAAATTAAATGTAAAGTGGTATCCTGGAAAAGGACACTAGGTAAAAACTGAAGAAGTCAGAATAAAATAAGAACTTTAATAATAATGTATTAATTAATTGTAACAAGTATACCACACATTATTAAGATGTTAATGATAGAGGAAGCTGGGTGCAGAGTATAGGTGAACTCAGTATTATTTTCTCAATTATTTTGTAAATCTAAAACTTCTAAAAAATAGTCTATTTAAAGTATACAACAAATATTCTACCTTCCCAGGTTCCCTCTTTGTCCACAGGGTCCCACACACAAAGGAATAACAGAGCAGAGCCTTTCACTAGAAGGGCAAAATGTCCTTATATGTGTGCCTAAAACCCTTTTATATCCTGCTTCAACATATGTTTGAAAGCATTTTCTTATATTGGATTTTAACCATTCTGGTGCATTGAACCAGTTTTAGCAAGATGAAATGTAAGAGTATAATGGTCCTGTCTTGCTAGTTTGAGGTCTAACAAACACACACAGGCAGTTTGGGGTTGATGGGTCCCCTGAGAAAAGAACTCTGAGGTTTAGCCGACACGGTGATTCAACAGCATGATAGTGTTGCTTTCAGACAGCAGCTCATGAAGCAGGCAGGAGCATGTCTAGACAAGATGTAGCCATGTTAACAGGCCTTCCCAGTGAACTGCTATTGTCTTAATCATTCTCCCTAATTGGCTATTCTCTCTAGCCACCTCCAGGCCTAATTTGATGTTGGCTTCATGTCATTTTGTGTGTGAGTATCTATCTACCTCAACCTCTTCCCAGGCTGACAGTCTTCACTAGCAAAAAAGCCAAAGTAAATTTTGAGGATAGCAATAGAATTATATATTAAGATAGTAGCTAACATTTATTGATTACTCTATGCCAGGCATTATGCTAAATATGTTTCATATATGATCCAATTTTATTCTCTGTCAAAAGATGTGGCCACCACTGAATGCCTGAAACAAAGAGCTGAAATTACTGGTAAACAAGGAACAGCTGTGCTCATAAGCCGCTGTGTCTGAGCAGAGCAAAGAGCTGTGCTTACATAGGGTTGAGGCCAACATAGAGTTCAGACACTGGTGCGTGTTCAGAAGCAGAGGTATTAGCAATGGGTCTGTTGATATTTACCTTTGGAAACAGTTATTCGAGTAAGACACTTGTTGATAGGCTGCCCTTAGAAGTATAGTTATTCAGTGAGTCTATTGCTAATTAACTGTTTTGAAGTATGAGCTGTCTCTGGTTGGCTTACTGGTTACTGTTGCAAGTGTCATTGATTAATCCAGGTGGGTTTAAAACTGACCTGATGATTACTTGTTGCTAAAGCCAAAGAACTGGTTCTTCCTTTGGAGTAGAGTATCTCTTTATTCTCTATCACTAAATACTATAATGTAGTTACTATTATTATCCTCAAATAGAGATTCAAAGAAACTAATATTGAATTAAGTAACTGGTTTAAGACACAAAATAGTAACATGGGACCTTAAAACTGGCTGTTTCTCTATAGGAGATTTAAGCACAAAATTATACTGGAGCTATAAGATGAGAATAATATTGCTCCACCTTGTATTTATTACACCCTGTGTATATATTAGGTGAGGTATTAGTAACCTGGAACATATTCAGAAAATAATAAAGAGGAGAATGAAAAAATGAAAAACTTTTGTTGCTTGATGTTTTAGTTAGGGTTTTCCAGAGGAAGACGTGTGTGTGTGTGTGTGTACACACACACACACACACACACACACACACACAGGAGATATATATAGATTAGATAGATGAGATAGAAATAGAGATAAAGATAGATAGAGATAGAGATAGAGACAGAGATTTAAAGAAATGACACACAGTCCTCAGACTGTCAGGTCAGAAATCTGTAGGGCAGGCCCATAGGCTACAAATTCTAACAAAAGTTGATTTATAGTTCTGAGTTCTGCAGGAGGGCAGGCTGAAAACTCAGGCAGGTTTTCTTTGTTGCAGTTCTTTTTTTAAAATACTTTTGATTTTTATTGTTGTTCAAGTAGTTTTCTGCCTTTCCCCCCTCCCCACACTTCCCCATCACCCCAGCCTTCCCCATTTCCCTCCCCTGTTTTCACCCACCATTGTTATTGTCTATTTATCCTTTGGAGTTGTTCCTGTAAACCCTTCACCCCTTTCCCTCATTTTCCCCTTCCCTCTCCCTTCTGCTTACTGTCAGCTTGTTCCCAATTTCAATGTCTCTGGTTATATTTTGCTTGCTTGTTTGCTTTGTTGATTAGGTTCCAGTTAAAGGTGAGATCATATAGTATTTGTCTGCCTGGCTTATTTCACTTAGCATGATGTTCTCCAGTTCCATCCATGCTGTTGCAAAGGGTAGGAGCTCCTTCTTTCTTTCTGCTGCATAGAATTCCATTGTGTAAATGTACCATAGTTTTTTGATCTACTCATTTACTGATGGGTGTTTGGGTTGCTTCCAACCCTTGGTTATTGTAAGTTGTACTGCTATGAACACAGGAGTGCATAGGTATAGGAGACCATTCTGCATGGCATGGGCCCAGACAGGACCCACACCCATGGAGAGGTTCTCCTGTGGGGAATCAGAACTGCATTGTACCTAGACCGCTTTGAGACTTGCTTTTTGCTAAAACTCCCTCACCTTGAATTGAGGCAGCAAATGTTTACTGCATATCTTTAAAGTAACTTCCTGCCCTGGCTGGAGTGGCTCAGTGGATTGAGCACCAGCCTGCAAACAAAGGGTTGCTGGTTCAATTCCCAGCCAGGGCACATGCCTGGGTTGCAGGCCAGGTCTCTGGTAAAGGATGTCTGAGATGCAGCCACACATTGATGTTTCTCTCCCTCTCTTTCTTCCTCCCCATCCTCTCTAAAAATAAATCAATAAGTAAAGTCATTAAAAAAATAAAATAAAGTAACTTCCTAAAATCCATGATAAACCTTCCAAGGACAAATGTAACCAGTTCAACCACTTTTCCCTTTGCATTTGCAAATATCCTTCTTCTGTGATGTGATTAGTGGCATCCTCTCCTTTGTTGTCTGTAAAAGGTAAGCAACTAAAGCAAACGTGTGCATAGTACATGAGGATCATTATGTAATGTGCCCAGAAAAAGCAATAAAAGCTTGTCAAGGCAAGGGTTGGGGCACTCTTCTCTTGAGAGAGTGGCTATGCCATCCCTTTTCCTCCACAGGACTCAGTAGTCCATGTGAATTTGTGTTCTGTCTCATCCACAATGCAGCGGATACTGCTTGCTGGTGACTCTGGAACAGGGACCCAGGGCTATGAGCCATCATTGTGGACAATATAGCAACTTGGTGGGAGTGTGCACCCATCAGCCTAGGTAAGGGCCGATGACACTGAGTGCTTTTCGGTTAGGTAGTAGGGTGTGTTGGATTTCAGAGGAAAAGTGGTTGAACTGGTTACACTTATCCTTGGAAGGTTTAACATGGATTTTAGGAAGTTACTTTAAAGATATGCAGTAAACGTTTGCTGCCTCAATTCAGGGTGAGGGAGTTTTAGCAAAAAGCAAGTCTCAAAGCAGTCTAGGTACAATGCAGTTCTGATTCCCCATCGGAGAACCTATCCGTGGGCATGAGTCCTGTCTGGGCCTACACCACGCAGAACGGCCTCCTATACATAGGTTCTTTTGGATTGACATTTCAGGGTTCTTAGGATATAATCCTAGCAGTGGAATTACCGGGTCAAAAGGCAGTTCCATTTTTAGTTTTCTGAGGAAATTCCATAGTGTTTTCCGTAGTGGTGTACCAGTCTGCAATCCACCAACAGTGCACTAGGGTTCCCTTTTCTATGCAACCTCTCCAACACTTGTTGTTTGTTGAAGAATTAACATCATCAAAATGTCCATACTACCCAAAGCAATATATAGATTCAATGCAATCCCTATTAAGTATCAATGGCATATTTCACAGATATAAAACAAACACTTCAAAAATGTATATGGAACCATAAATGACCCCAAATAGCTGCAGCAATTTTAAGAAAGAAGAACAAAGCAGGAGGGATCACAATACCTGATATCAAATTGTATTATAAGGCCACTGTAATCAAAACAGCCTGGTTCTGGCATAAGAACAGACACATGGACCAACATAACAGAATAGAGAGCCCAGAAATAAACCCAAGTCTCTATGGTCAATTAATATTTGATGATGGGGTAAGAAGCATAAAATGGAGGAAAAATAGCCTCTTCAACAAATGGTGTTGGGAGAGTTGGACAGCTACATGCACAAAAATGAAACTTGACCACCAACTTACACCATACACAAAAATCAATTCAAGGTGGATAAAAGACTTAAGTATAAGTTGTGACACCATAAAAGTCCTTCAGGAGAACATAGGCAGGAAAATCTCACATATTCCACACAACAATATTTTCACTGATATGTCCCCTAGAGCAAGGGACATAAAGGAAAGAATAAACAAATGGGACCGCATCAAATTAAAAAGCTTCTGCATGACTAAAGAAAACAGCATTAAAATGAAAAGTGAGCCAACCATATGGGAAAACATATTTGCCAATGATACCTCAGACAAGGGTTTGATCTCCAAAATATATAAAGAACTCACATGACTCCACTCTAATAAGACAAGCAACCCAATTAAAAAATGGGCAAAGGATTTGAACAGACAGTTCTCCAAGGAGGACATACAGAGGGCCCAGGGACATATGAAAAGATGCTCGGTATTGCTAGCCATCAGAGAGGTGCAAATTAAAACCACAATGAGATACCACTTCACACCAGTGAGAATGGCCATCATCAACAAATCTTTGTTGCAGTCTTGAGGTAAAACTGCTTTTTCTTTTAATAACCCGTGTTTCCTCTTAAGACCTTAAACTGATTAAATGAGGCCTATCCACATAATGGAGGAATGGAAGGTAATCTGCTCTACTCAAAGCCTACTGATTTAAATGTTGATTCCCATCTATAAATTCCTTCACGAACATCTAGAATAAAGCTTGACCAAACAACTGTGCATTATAGCCTAGCCATGTGACCTCATAAAATTAACCATTACACTTAATAAAGGTGGATTAAAGGGTCCATAATAGTTAGGGGGAAAAAAGTTAGAAAATAGAGTAATAGCTAGAAAAAAATACTCAGATGGGACACAACAAAGTCTAGAAAGGTTTGCAGTAGTGGCATTACCTGTGCCGAGATGGCATTAATTAGTATAGTGTAGAGTTTAGGGACATGGTCTTCAGTTTAGGAACATGATCTTTAGACAAAACTGAAAATAGTGAGCATGAGAATAGATTTTTCCACAGTTCACATAGCTATTTAGTGAGAATGGGGATTTGGACTCAGATTCTGTGCTCTGTGAAAGTCAGGTAAGCAGTCCCTTTTTGTGGATGGCTTAAAGGCTGTAGTTCCTTCCCTTCTCCTTTTATTCAGGGTCAGACATTCTAAATTACCTGGAACACTTGTATGGGAACATGGAAATATATTCTTTACAATGTGAAATAATTAAGAGTGAAGGTGAGCCAGGAAACAGGATATAGTCTAGAAGTTTGTTTAGAATCAACCCATCTAAGGTACAAAGGAAAGACTGGGGGAAAATGCATCTGGTTAAACAAGAGCATTTTGTTATGATGGAACCTTTCCCCTGGAACTTGGAATCATGAATCAAGTTAAGCCCTCTCAAAGTGGGACTCAGTACATCCTTAGGAGGAAGATAAACAGTGATACTCCAACTGTGCAAATACTGATTTCCATCACACATCTCCTGTTTCGTATTCTTTCATGATTTGTTCAGGACAAAAGTCAGACTTAACATCTGCCTTATCCATAAAAACACAGCTTAGAATATTGGCATTTAGAAGGTTTAATTGATTTTGACAAAATTTAATTAATATTATTTAAGATTAGACAAGATTATGCATTAAAAAATATAATGTATTTTATATGGAGAAAAAAGAAAACCAATAAAATGCCCAGTCACTATAAGACTTTTCATTTACCATAGTAATCTGTAATTCATACTCTGCTACTAGCTATTTGGTAACTAATGACATTCTTCTACACTTTGCACTGATGGTGGTAAACATGGGAGATATACCTATGATTGTAAACTACGACTGTGAGACCCTGGAGATTCAATTCTCTGATGAAGACAAGTTGCCATGAGTCTGTGAAATGTTATATCAGGCATTTGCTGAATCTGAAGGGAGTAGCAAGTGGTGACAGAATAAGAAATGTTATCAGTGACCTGTATCAGTTGTGCAGATGCCAGGAAAATTATTTCAAGGTTATTTCACAGGTATTTGTAATAGATCATAAATCAAAAATGGTTGCTGGCTTATAGTATCATCATTGTACTTTGAATATCTAGCAAAGAATGGACAGAGTTGTCTTGGGCCACACATTAAATACAATGTGACATGTAATCACACACACAAAAAAATCTCATAACATTTTAAGTAAATTTACAATTTTGTGTTGGGTTTCATTCATAGCCATCCTGGGCTGTGTGCAGCCCATGGACTGCAGGTTGGACACCCCTGCTTTAAATGTTCTCTGAGGGAAATTCCTAATTAATTAAGAAATCAATTTTATCCAGCCAGGATGGAGGCATAGGTGAACACACTGTGCCTCCTCTCACAACCAAGATTAAGGACAACAAAAATTTAGAACCAAAAAAAA